>JAVYIG010011858.1:0-57578 GCA_035222895.1 Strongylocentrotus droebachiensis | reverse complement strand
CAGGCACACTCCAGCAAAGCATAGAGAGTCAATGCTAATGCGTATTGACCTCTAGCACTGCATGCTTGCTGTGAGGCAGGTATTATTAGACCTATACACAAATATACACACCACACAATATTGCATAGACTGCACACAATCATGTCGATACGGCTGTAAGCAAAATTTGACAGTAGACTTACAATTTGAATTTTTACATTATTCTTTTAACATCAGTAAGTTGAAGAAAAAAAGTATTTTACTGCTATTTAGGTGTCATCAGTTGTCACTAAAGTACCGATATTGAGTGAAATCTGTTGAGTTTTGTACAGTGGTGTTTTGAAATGTTGAGAATCAAAAGCACAGCTTTTACTACACAGCCAGGATAGTGATGCTCCTATGTGTGTACAGGCCTGGTTCCCTGAGAGAGCAAGAGACGGAGGGAGGGGGTGGAATTGCAATATTTGTCGATGTTTCCATTTATTCAAATAATCTAACAAGGCTGACCAAAGGTGGATTTATGTCGTATATTTTGCGCTTATCATGCTTACTTACCTTCACGTATGAACTGAACTGTAGTGATACGCTTGTGAGTTTGAAATCAAGTGTTATCTGGTTGTTTTTCTTTCTTTCAGTTTAATTCTTAGCTTTGTATTTTAAATTTATTTTTTTTCTTCTCAGTTTCATTGTTTTAGGCTACAGCCCACAATACAACAATGCCAGTTTAGCAAATAAACTTAAGATACTAAAAAAAAATGATAACGGAACTTGTGTTCTTTTTAAAATGTCTTGATATGATAAGGCTTTATCTTTGTACTAGGATTTTACGATCATGCTGATATTTGGTAAACTCACGACCACTATGACTACGTTTGTGAGCGTGTGTGCGTGTGTGTGTGTGTGTGTGTGTGTGCGTCTGTATGTGCGTGCTGTGTGCGTGTGTGTGTGTGTGTGTGTGGGAAGGGCTAAAATCCGTCAAATACCTCATCCTGTGGCTATAGAGTACCGAAGCTGTGACATCATAAAAATCAATTTGTGGAATTTCTCCATTTTTACTTCATTTTCTGAAAGAGCACCAAAAGTAATGTCCAATTGTCGAAAACCAATTGAATATGTGAAGTATTGGCTGAGATATGACCATCTGAAGAAAAAGATTGTCTATGGGAACTCAGTGTTATATTGCTCAGGCTCGGAATGTTATGAACCAGAGCAATATAACACTGAGTTCCCATAGGCAATCTTTTTATGGTCATATCTCAGCCAATACTTAACCTATTTGATTGGTTTTCGACATTTGCATAATTTTGGTGGTCTTTGGGAAAATGAAGAAAAAATTGAGAAATTCCAAAATTAGATTTTTGATGACGTCACACTTCACCACTCTATAGGACAGCGACAGCATATAGGATAGCAGATAAATAAAAATATCGGTATTAAGTGCTCGATTTTCCATGATAACATCTTGATTTATGATGTTTGATCTACCGCTCAATCCAAACAGAGGATAAACCATACCTCTTATAATACTTGATAAGCACAGAGAGGTACTTGAGGAGTGGTGCAAAGTAAATAAGAACAAATCAAATTTATTGGAGAAAAAAAATCAATATTTCCTTTGTTACCTATTTTGATTCTACTTTTGTGTGTATTCTATATCAATAACTTTGATTTCAATAAATGTAACATATTTGTAACTAATGCAGATCTATGGGACATAAAGGGGGTACATGCCACCCCCCCCCCCCCCCTGGAAAATAGAATGAGCTACATTCATTATGATAAAATGTGCCTCTAAAGGCCCGGTCACACAGGGAGGACGCATGGGGAACGCACGGCCAGCGCATGGAAAATTTGCAATTTTGGCCTGTGCGTTGTCGTTCGCTAGGCGTGCGTCATCACTCGTTACTCGTTCGTCGAGCGCGCTGTACCCACGCTATGCATTCGTCGTCATACGCTGTGTGCGTCGGGATTTTTTGAGCATGCTCAAAAACGTGCGCCGAGCTCGACGCATGAATGTACACGCCAAAGGCACGCCAGACATGCGTGGAGCGCGCTAGACCAGCGCCAGACATGCGCGGAGCACACGCCCTGTATACGCACAGCGCGCTAGCTACACGCTGTGCATTTTGTGTCAGCTCAGTAGCTTTTCCAAAATTATGACAAAAGTTAGGCACACGGCCTTTTCCGATTTACAATGCGCTGGCCGTGCGTCGTAGAACGCGGTGCATGCGTGGACCATTCGTCCAGCGCGCTAGCAACACGCTGTGCATTCGTGGAAGTTGTTATCATGTGCGCTCTGTGTGCGCCCTGTGTGCGCCCTGTATGCGTCCAGCGCGCTAGCAACACGCTATGCATTTGGTGTCAGCTAGCTGTATCTTCGACAAAAGTTGGGCGCACGACAACGCACTGGCCAAAATAGGAATTTTCCAATGCGCTGGCCGTGCGTTCCCCATGCGTCCCCTCTGTGTGACCGGGCCTTATACAGCGCAACAAATTTAGGTGTAAATAATGTTTGCTTGTCAGGAAATGTCGCCTAAAAAATGTCTTATCCACAAAATATGAAAACAGACTAACTTGAAGAAGCTTGTGCCTTTGAATAATTTTGACAGAAATATGACGCTATGTTGTGTATCATCACCATCATGTTTTTTTTCTTCTTCTTGTATTCGTAAGTTCCATCAAGAAAAATAACAACCTCTAGTTCGCGATGCGCCCAGCCAGCGAGCTCCGCATTCGACGATCACGCTGCCCTCTACGCCGACCACAACTGGTCGAGGTCGATTCCCATCACCAGCGTGAACACGGACCCGGATACCAAGATAGTGGTCGTCCAATGGGAGGACGGGGACAGTCAGAGGTACCCCCAATGTCTGGCTCAAGAGTAATTGTCACTGTGAAGGGTGCTACAGTAAAGGAGCTCACGGCAAACTCAAGTATACACAGGTGATTATATAGGGCGTCGCTAATTCATTTTGAATGTCGGTGGGAGGATGGAGAGGAGGAGGAGGAGGAGAAGGAAGAGAGGCGGAGGAGGTGGAGAAGGAGAAGGAGGAGGAGGATGAGGGTGAGGAGGAGGATGACAAAGATGAGGCGGAGGAGGTGGAGAAGGAGGAGGTGAAGGAGGAGGTGGAGGAGGAGGAGGAGGAGGAGGAGGTGGTGGAGGTGGTGGTGGTGGTGAAGGAGGAGGAGGAGGAGGAGATGGATTCATTTGACCGACGAGATGGCCGAATAGATCAAACAACCAAATCGAAACAAAAGAAAACATCCTCAGTTCTTTTTTCTTCTTCAAGTTGCCCTACCACAACACCTCTGAAGCGTCTCAGTCTAGATGATGCAATTTTAAATATGGTTTAGTCATTTTGTTTTTGCCCTTTTGAAGCCATGGTAAACAAATCTACATCATGTCACCTCACTTTGCAGTCATGTTTCTTGCTAAATTTGTCCATGGGTATCATTCTGTGATGGAACTATCGTTAAAAACATTATGTTAAGGCATATTCACAATAGGCGTACGGGCAATGTTTTGGTGTAGGGGAGGGGGTGGGTATGTCTCTTAATTGCGTGACCTTTGGTTTTCAATTTTTTTTAATTTTAAGATAGAGCAAAGCAAGCGAGAAAATCGTTAGAAACCATTTTTGTTAATTATTAAGTTAATTTGTCAAAAACATATAGGCCTACACTAGATATAATTTATAATTCAACATAAAGAACTAGCCACCCCCCCCCCCCCCGCATGCGACGTAATGTTTGCCAGAAAATAAGTGATCACATGATCCTTTGGGCCCGGCCCCCCCACTCAATGTTATTTAGGGTACGCATATGCTCGTACCCTATTTTTGAAAGCACCCCCTATCTGAGGACTGCCAACATTTCCGAACCCCCCTTTCGCGGGCTTTTCGCGGGCTTTTTCTGCTTTGGAGACCCCCCTAAATCAGGAAAAATGCTCAATGTACCCCCCTAAATTCGGAATAATTTCTCAGGAGTCCAAAGAGATGAGAGAAAAAAAGAAAAACATCCCCTTTTTAAAGAAATCTCCGGGTGAAAAGTCAAATACACCCCTTTTTTTACAATTCTCGGGCCGGACTTTGTCGCACGAAAAGTACCCCTTTACCGGACATTTTGGCAACACGCATGCGGTCATTCCGACCTCTGAGTGGGGGGGGGGGGGGGCCGGGCCTTTGGGGCTGCAGGCTCTTGATATTAGTTTTCCTCATTACATAACAGCACCTCGATCTGGACATCCAAGCCGATGTCGTCTCCATCACCCAAGACGGTCAGGTGCTTGCCATCAAATGGAGTGACGGTCACATGACCAGCGTCCCCAGTAACTGGCTTCGATGTAACCGCTTCGACCAGTCCGACCGCGATCCCGTGGCCGACGCCAAGCTCGATCTCTGGGGGTCCGACGTCATGTCGTCGAGTCGTCTCAGGACGTTTGAATTCGATGAACTGATGCAGTCGGACAAAGCGCTTTTGGATTGGCTCTCCGAAATAAAGGTGAGCATAGCTAAAAGGAGTATGTAAACCCTATTAGCAATGCTACATGAAATAGCTCAATAGGCCATTTTAATAATTAAGTGAATGAAATAATTCGTATCAAGGCGCTTCACAAAGGCGTATGCATAAAATGTGGTCACATTACAAAAATGACCTATTTTAAGACTAAAGCAAATCTGCTCTAAATGATCTAGCGAGATGCTACGTTGATGATCGTGATGTCGAATCAATGGGGGAGTGGTGGTGATACCTCTTCTGGAAAGTCTTATTTAAAAACAAAACATAAAATAATGTAAAAGTAAATTAAGTTGCAAAATAGTTGGCTGAGATTGGGTTGCATTCTAAACTTTAGTAAACGTGAATAGACTGGCGAATATATCATAATCATAGCATGAGAATGAGCCATTTCACTTCTACATTGCGTGTATCCTAACATACAATGTGCATAATAATCGTGTTTTGACGGTCCTGATAATTATGGCTTATGATTACTGATTTTAATTATTGTCATTGTCATTATACCGGTGTGTTGGCTCAGTCAGTAGAGCGTCCGGCTCACAACCGGGAGGTCATGGGGTTCGAAACCCGGCCGCGTCATACCAAAAGACGTTAAAAGACGAGAGTTGCTGCTACCCTGTTTGGCGTTCGACAAAGGGATAGAGCAACGTCGATCTGGCGCTGCTCAGTGGCTGCCGGGCTCACGATCAATTGGGCAAAAAGAATTTTCATTTTCGGTTTAACTTAATAAAATTTGGAGTGGACTTTAAAATATTATTATTATTATTATATATTAAACATTGAACGATTTTCAGAAACATATTATTGTCTGCTCTGTGCACGTTGGATAACAATTTTGTTTGTTTTAAACGACAGGTAATCTTTGTTTGGTAATCTATTAAAAGTGAAACCTGATGCTAATTTTAATACATTTAAACTCGGTCTAAATTCCGTCGAGTTTTTCAAACTTAAAGGAAGTTAGACCGAGATTCAAGTGTTCGTTTTCTTGAACTTGACATAGACTCTGCAAAATACGGATCATAATGGCTTTATTTAAATCTTGAAAGAGTCCGTATATTATCAATAATTTTAATTTTCTGTTTCTACTCAGGTGCTTGGGATATCGCTTGTTAAGAACGCTCCAAAAATGTCCCATCAGATTCATAAACTGGCTGATCGCGTCGGATACATCACACCCAGTACATATGGGTAAGAGACAGTTCCCAAGTAGTCCCCTATCCCTACCCCCACCCCCCCCCCCCCCCATTTACTTAAGAAGCTCAATTATTAAAGGCTCTCATGGCGATGCATTAAACAGAACTATTGTGTAGTACTCCCTCTCATATAAACGTTTATTCTAAAACGTGAAATAAAACGCATATTTTCATCGAGTCTGATAAATGGTTTCTAAAATAAAATCGTAGAATAATTTATCTTGAATACTACAAATACGCATTCCCGATATTTCTGAAAGACGTATTATAACCACTTTTGCAAGCAGCCAATGAGAATCAATCATTCTGTGTCACGTGATTAAAGAAAGAAATATATTGTTGTTATGAGTGTAAGAACTGGCCAATGGAAGGATAAGAAATATCGGTATCAATTCATCGCATGTTAGCAATTATAGTATCTGGATTCATAATGATGAACTTCTCTTTTAAGTAATAACTTAGGGCTGTCATATGTTGAAAAATATTGTATAATTATGTAAATTTTGATAAAAATGTAAACTCTTTTTCTCTGAATCTTTTTCTATCCCCCCCCCCCCCCCCCTGGCAGCACACACAGTGACGTCATGGTGGTTGAAGGTGGCGACATGCTTGGGTTTTCTAACGGCTATCTCATGCCTCATACAGACTTCTCTTACTATGTTAGCCCTCCAGGGGTAAGTAATGTTCTGGACGTATGGGTGAAAGTCTTCTAATTTTTGTTTTAATAATTTTAAAAAAAAATATTATCAATTAATTATTTTTTTTTTTCGGTAGATAGCTAGCTAGCATTAATACACACGTTGAGAGAATGAAGCACTTGTGAAATATCCAGGGTTATTATGCGAGTTCCACTTTACTTAAAGATGAAAAGAGTGCGATTTAATAATAATAATAATAATACTCAGTTTTTATATAGCACTTATTAGAATCAAACTTACAAACTTGGAGATTATTACCCCGGCTTTAGCTGTGCTGGCCATTGCGGCGCTCTAGCATTTCAAAGAATTAATTCCTGCCAGGTACCCATTTACATCACCTGGGTTGAGTGTGGCAAATGTAGATCAATGTCTTGCCAAAGGGCATTAGTGCCGCGGCTGGTCTCGAACCGCAGACCTTGTGATGGACAGTCCGGCGACTTAACCACTCGACCACGGCACCTCTAGATTTGTCGCTAATATTGTCCAAACAGGTGGCGCATAAGCAACAAGTGCCTCAGGTGGTGTGTTAATAAGAAAAATTACATAATCGAATAAAATGTCCTAGTCAGGGAATGTATCGATTGTTTTTCTTCTAATACTTGATAACCAGAGGATGAATAAATGAGCTAGCATTAATAACATTCCCAATATTGAAGAAAAAATGTTACTCGAAAAAAGGAACTACTTTAGGTCCTGAATTGTAGTTTGAAAAGGCAATAATGTTTTATTCCAAATTGATATTATCCTTATGTGTCATTTTCAAGTGTTATATGATTCGCTAGCTCAAATCCTGGTAAAAATATACTTCCCACCCAAAGATTTATTTTGATTGTTAAGTATTTGACATCACCTGTGCCTGACAGAGGCGAAAAGCGAACAGAATCACTGTATAAACCCACGGGCCTCTCCTCCTGGTATAACTAATTGGGGGTGTGCAGGTGGACCACTACACCAAGGTTTCCCCCTACTCTTATACGAATGGTGCAGTGGGTTCTTCACGTACAAAGATGGTGAGTCTCCTCTACACGGGGCCTCCACTTAACGTCCTATCCGAGAGACGGTGAAGTTGACCACGTTAAGTACTAGTTATGCCATTACATTGGGAAAGAAACTAGAAGCTAGAAGACATTTTAAAATTATGTATAATACACCTGCTCACCCCCCCCCCCCCCCCCCTCAGTGTTATTTAGGGTACGCGTATGCATGTTTCCTCCCTTTGAAAGCACCCCTAATTCCGGTGTGTAAAGTCAATACGGGCCGATTTTTTTTTGTGTGTGTATTACGAGCCGGACTTTGTTGCCTGAAAATACCCCTTTACCGGAGATTTTGGGAACTTGAATGCGGTCCCTTCGTTCCCGGAGTGGGAGGGGGGAGGGACGGGGGCGGGATTTAAAAAAAAATAGTGTATACTGTAAGGTTTTGGAGTGATCAAAGTGATTAGAAATCGACTCTCTTTTTAACTTGGACAGGTGGCCCTCTTCCATTGTATCAAGAACACTTCCACAGTCGGCGGCGACAGCCTGCTCATCGACGGGTTCAAAGCCGCCATGGAGTTAAAGACCGATCACCACGACGCTTTCAATATGCTTACCAAACACGAGATAGAACATGTCGCCATATCAGTCAACAAGAAGATAACTCAGCAGGGCTTTTATCATCACGCTAGACACCCATTGATTAGGTAGGCTGGAAATATCTTTGATGAAGTCATTCCAATAACCCTGATTAAGGGGGCGACCCCCCCTTTTTATAAAGAAATTGAACAACAATTTAATTTTTAGTAAAGTTGTCCTAGGACCTAAAAAGGTCACTCAGCGTTGCTTCTTTCCCCTTCCTGATATCTACAGATGAGGGTTATAACGTAGGCTAAAAATTAACATTGAAGTCGTAAACAATCTTAATTTTACGTTGGTCATGAGGGGCGACCCCCTCGTTTGTTTAAAAAAAAGCTACCAAAATGTAATTTTGACCAAAGTTACCAAAGCTGTTATCAAGCATATCAGAGCTTATCATTTTACCACCTCACAAGTCATCCACTAATTAAATAGAATACCAGTCAATTACTTGTGAAAATGTACTTTAATTCAAGTTTAATATTAGTTACCAACTTCATTTCCATCGTATTTTTCTCAGATTGGATGCATTAGGCCAGCTGAAACAGATCACCTTCAACGAGATATACCACGCCTCCCTATTCCGTGTCCCAGTTGATGACGTCATACCTATGTTCTCTGCAATAAAGGCCTTTAACAAGATCCTTCTGCGAGATGATAACGTATTCAAATACAAAATGAAAGAAGGTACTGACGATTTGTTTATATCAAAGTACCTGCCGTGTAGGTTGTTTATTGACTCAATTTGCACGAGGTCATTTATATTTAGTATCAGGGAAAACAAATATTTATTGGTCTAATACAAACAACTCAGCTGTCAAAGTCTAAAATTCATGTTGTAAATGTATAAAGACACAAACTCCTGCGATTATTGCTGCGTGGTGATTTGCTACGCTAATCAAACGACTAACTTCACCCCCCCCCCCCCCACCGGGCTGGCTCCAACACTATACCTAAACCCTAAAGCCCAATTACCATCCTGACCCTAACTCCATTCTTTCCACAAAATAAAGCGTAGGGCATACAGTTGTCTCCGCAGCAAATGTCGAACAACATACCGGTTTGACCGGTTTTGTACATCAAATTTCACAATTCTTTTGTTTTATTCGTATTTATTTGTGTTCTTGATCCGACTTCATAACATGTGAAGTAGAATACCATTTTGCATTATATACCTTATTTTCAGGGGAGTAGATTATCTCAATCACAAGAAAGAAGGAAAAACATGAAATTTGATGTACAAAAGGCATGGAGAGTTGTCCACAGATGATGTCATCAAATTGAATATCGCCCTCTAGTGACTAGTCATTTAAAAAAGCTTTAACTTCCTTATTCCTCGCCCGATTTTGTTCAAATTTTCACTGATTTTATTCAAATATCTTAAACTTTACAATAAAAGTAACTTAGTATGAAGGTTTTGGTTCCCTTTAAGCATTGGGATATGTCACACTGTGTGAAAAGTTAATTGATATTCTGATCACTAGTATTTTATACTTTATGAGAAGTAAACATGTTACCTGTTTAATAGGAATGGACGCCATATTGTTGTTATTCATTTACCACTGTTCAAAACGATGTGATGGGTAGAGGGGTCGGGGTTGACGACTATCGGGGGCGGGGCGGGTGGTGTCTTATGCTCCTGTGGATTGTCATCCCAGTTAGGCGGTCCCAGTTAGGCGGTCCCAGTTATGCAGTCCCAGTTACGCGGTCCCAATTATGCGGTCCCAGTTATGCCATCCCAGTTATGCGGATAAAAGTCATTTTTCTCTCATATAAAATATGATCCCAGCCTAGCTTACGGACAATTTCAATATCGCATTATCATATTATATCTCCTTTCAATATCGTGTTCGGATTAATGTAGGTCTACTTTGTAAAAATACTTTCAGAATGTTTGAAAAGGTAGAGCCCTAGTTATTTAGAGTGCCTTATTTTTATTTCTTTAAGATAGCCTTTGTGATCATGATTTTTTCTATTTTTCTCTCTGTTCCTTTGTTTTTCGTCTACAGGTGATATGCTGACGTTTAACAATCATCGAATGCTGCACGGCCGTAGTGCTTTTTCAACAGATATCGGAAGTGTGGAGCGCCACCTACAGACGTGCTTTGTAGAGTGGGACTGTGTTCTCTCAAAAATGCGTGTTCTTAAGAAATCTCCCAGTGAAAGTGTGGAATCTTGAAAAGTCTAAGTACAACATGTATGTCCGATATGTTACCAAGTATTAGTATAGATTTGTTAACATAAATGTATAAAAGGTGTCATTTTGTTTGATAACTGGCCTGATAAGGAATTCTTTTAATTCTTATCTCCTAGCTATGCTAATATCTTTGATTCTTAGGCCTTTCGGAATAGATGTATTTTGCATTATTCATATTGAAGGTGTATGTGTATTTCACTAACCATTGCCCTTCAAAGCTGTCGGAGATGACATGTGCGTACTGTATTAAAGCAAAACTAATTTCACGACCAAGTAAACTATTAAATACTTGAGTTGAAGGGTATTGTCTTCAAAGTGAAGTTATTGTAAAATGATATTGGTCAGTATATTATTGGCAAAAACCTTGCAAATTAAACTCATTGGAGATATTTTTGGTGTATTTACTCATAGTAATGATTTAAAACCAAAAAAGTGGTTAATAATATCTTTTTTAAAGACGTCAACTAATAATACAAAAAATAAGAAAGCGGTCCCATGGGTTCTTTACAAACAATTTTAGAACTTCGTTGGTTTCAAACTGCACGAAATTATTTACTTAGGTTTTATGTATACGCCTATTCCATTGTCTAATTAGATGTCGTATAATAAATATTGATAGGCTATTTTATAGTATTTTACTTGCCAAAGATGAGGATATCTGTTCGTTCATGTTTGTTTTTAAGAAGAAGAGGAAAAAATGCTTGTTTGGCATTTTACCGTCTATAAGGCTACATACAAATCATGATGATGCATGCGTTAGACATTGTAACGTAAGTAGTAACTTGTTTATTTCTAACTTTATTGACAGAACGAAATGTAACTACAAGAAAGAGGTAATCCTCATTTCAATTTGGCCATTCCATGCTCACACTCTTAATGTTTGAATGTGTTCCGCGACAAGATTGTAAATGTAATTTGTAAGGTCCGTTTTCTACTAACTCAATTTATCAAACCCAACCATGGGTCTAAAATCATAATCATAATCATGATTTTATAACGTGTTTAAGATCTACAAAAATAAGAGAAAACTTATACCTTAAACTTACTTGTTAAACCCGATTTTGAACAAAAGCTTTAATAACCCTGTGCCTATTTTAAAGGTACTATGTCCCATTTGCAGGCCAAAAAAATGAAAAAGTTAAATTCCAACTGCATTTGAAAGATAATAATTGTTTAGAACTTCCCTAAAAAGGGTGGGGCTTGAAAATGTCTTCAAGTGGGAAAATAATGACTATTAGTTGTCAAATCGACTTTAGGGCTATAGAGCCCAAAAGTAATAGTCTTGATTTTCAGACAATTGTACCGAATGGTCATACGTTTTATGCTGCGCAAAGATTCAATCAGTTTAATCTTGGCCATCACAAGAAGTGGGTTATTCATGTAGACAAATGCTCATGTACCCTTTACAACTCTTTTCATGTATGTTATTACCAAAGAAGAAAAAAAGCCAGTCAGTCACTCAATAGTGTCTGACAGTGAAGTCTAGCAAGTAAACGGGTTTCCTTGCATAATTTGAATATGAGGACACTGCTAACGTTTAAATTTCACAGATAGGACATACATGACATATTCATAATTCCTGCAAAGTTCTACAGAATTTGAGGTCGGCTGCAAAAGGGACATAGTACCTTTAAATGTTAGTAGAATATGGGTCTTAGGGTGTCTGGGTTGTACACACATTATAATAGGTTACAATTCCATCAATGGCCTAGGCTAGTATGTATGAAACCATTACCGAAAAGGGAATGTATGCAGTGACAAATTGTTTGGTATTTTGGGGGTCAAATACCATCAGCAGGGCCATCCAGCCGTTCATCTTTTATAGTATATGTACATATTATGTATGTTTCGATTATTGTACTTCTTTTTGTATACGGAAATAAATTCGAATCAAACCAGTTTAATTGCAGCCGAATCCAGAGCTCTGTAAGAACATGCCCTTTCTGTAAGACGCCTTAATTATTCCCAAGGCAGGTCGATACATAAAATTGTAAAAAGCCGACACTAAATGTAATGATAATTATATATTTTACTTAGAGAAATTGTCATATTTCGTCAAGGTTGTTTTTTCTTTTAATTTTTAATATAAGTAAGTACATGTATGTTATTGTACTGAATAGCAGAAGATATATATATATAAATAGATAGACATAGAGATAGAGAGAAGAGCAAGAGAGAGAAAGAGAAAGAGAAAGAGAAAGAGAAGAGGATGGGAGCGAGAGAGAGGAAGGAGGGAGCGAGAGAAAGAGAGAGAGAGAGAGAGAGAGAGAGAGGGAGAGAGAGAGGGAGGGAATGGGTGCGAAATGGGGGGGGGGGGGGTAATGAGGGGGGAAAGGGATGCATAGACAGGGAGACAGCGAGGGTTACGTAATACCCGAATCATACCGACAAGACCGACACCAGACACGGGCTTAAGAAAACAAATAATACATTGCCCCCATTGGCAAAGAATCGGTCGGTTTGTAGTAGATGTGAAGCTGGTTTGGCGGTGTGAGAACCGTGTGACTGAGGGTTGGGGCTATCATAAAGAAGGAGACATGGAGACAGAAGGGTGGAATTGAAAGACAAGAGATTCAAACCAGGCGACAGGAAAAACAGCGCCAGAGGCAGACCCCCACCCCTCTCTGTGTTCTCTCTCTCTCTCTCTCCCTTCCTCTCTCTCTCTCCCTTCCTCTCTCTCTCTCTCTCTCCCCCCTCTCTCTCTCTCTCTCTCTCTCTCTCTCTCTCTCTCTCTCTCTCTCTCTGTATCTCTGTCTTTCTATCGGTTAGTGTCTTAATGTCTCAATCTCAACCTCTTTCTGCCTTTTCTTTATGTGCCCGATATCCAGTTACCTGTGCTGCATCGACTTCCATACTTTTGACAAATTACGCAAACAGTTGGCAAACGTGACGCAAATTCATAGAACAGCGAAAACATGTCCATATATTTTCTTTAATGTTACAGATTAGTTGATATCCAGATACAAAACACCCCTTTACATGTTTAATACATATTCCACTATTATTTTCCTAAAAATTTCCAATTATCAATTCATATCATTTTAAAATCAAATAATATTTTCAGAAAAACGTTTGTTCTGTTTTGTTCGAAATTGAAAAAAAGGAAGTGATTTATACAAAATTTTGCATCATCATAATTATACATTCATTAAATGTCAGTAATGATAATTATACCATTCAAAGTTTGTCACTATTCACTACATATTTGTCATACAATAAATATATTTTGCCCCAATAATGCCTCGTAGTGCTAGTATAATTTCTGATTCCAATAGCTGCTAATTGAAATAACAATATCCCGCTGTAAAATAAGTTCTTCATAAATTATAAACAAATTGAAGAGCTTATTTCCTCTTATCCTCATCCATATTTTAGCACACATTTTACACTTATCAATATATTATTTACAATGACATGACATAAATTGATTCATGAAGTCGATTGTATGTTCGTTATAGTCTTATTTAAGTATCACAGATTGCTAATTGCGATATTAGAAACATGACCCGAAAAATGTATGATAGTATACATGATAAGAGAGTGAATGTTTCTTTGAAGTTTTAAAATAGAAATACCGAATGTATATTATCCATAATAACCTGTGTGGGTGGTAGATTTAAAAAGTAATGCGAAATACACTTTTTTGTAATGCATAATCGAATAATCCTTATCATCACAATATGCAATCAGACACTTTTTGAATATCAAAATGACCAAACAGTAATTTTGTTTTTGTTTTAATCAACCCTATTGAGTTAACAATCAAATGAATGAATAACAAAAAAACAGTTCCGGTTTTATCATGCAATCATTCTAGAATCGAGAAAAGTGCACATGGTTTTATAAAATGAAGTAAAACAATTTGGGTTTTCAAAATTAAAGTATAATTACGTTTAATCAAAATGTTACAATTGTATCATTCAAAATAACCTGTTTTATTCATCTTAAATTGTTAGGCCTACTCAATCACATTTTCATGGTTAATATTCACTTTTCAAATAATATCAATAAATCACCAATAATTATATGAGGAGATATTTGATCAAAGAAAAAATTGACATCCATTATAAGACTACCTAATCAACTACTTGCATTAAAACCCAATCAGACACAATTGAAACATGGTAAAATACTTTCTTTTCTTACAATTTGTCATTTACCCGCACAAATAAAATATGATAAGGCTATTAAATATAAAATGTCGCCGTAATAGTAGAATGCATCTCTCAGTAATAAATATATACAAAGCCATATTTACAAGTGCTCGTAGTATTAATCATAAATACAATAAGAAACGTTTTAAAAGGCCCCGTTTCTTCTTTGACATTTATACTGCTTAAAGTTTGAAGCTTATACCAGCGTAATGTTCCTTGTGTGAATGTTCATGCTAGCACGCTGTTTGTGCGAAAAATGATAAGGCCATATAGAAAACAAATGATTTGGGATGAAATGTTAAATCTATTGCCTTTTCTAATGTCAGGCTTACCTCTAAAACATAATCTAGCGCATAATGCGTAGACTCGCTGCAAACCATCCCGAATTACTAACAAATATATATGTATACTTGTTCGTATCTCAAATTGATATTCACGTCTAATCCTACTTTACAAATACATGTATCAATAACAAACTACTATTTGAGTATTCTTAAATATATATGTATAAACTTAGTCTTCCTAAGTACATCTTTTGGAAAATTGTATTTTTCCTCATCAAATCGTTTGATAAGGTCAACACCGTAGTAACAGCCTAGTAGGCCTACAATCGCTGGCATGATGTAAATTGCTACCCTTACAATAATAATTTCAATACTCTTTGTGGAGTGTTCTTTCCATGGCAACATGCCCATGGCGATTGCTTATGTTTCCATGGTAACTAATGGAGCGATCCATCACGAGCTCCTCGTTCAACCAATCCATCAAAAAGAATTTATTCAGTGCTGTTAAATTCAACAACCAGATATATGCATGTAGTCTGTAAATACACATTGTTACATGTAGCTGGATATAATAAGTAACATTTATAGATCTCATTCACGCCATTGGCACTGTGTATCTGTGAGTGAATATATGTACATCTGCATTCTTATCAGCTAATATATCCAAAGTACAACACTTTCATCAAGAAGTTTAGGAAATAAAATTCAATATGTATGACAATTGTTCATATCACAATCCGCCGTAAAAATAGATGAACACTTTTGCATTCACCGAGTTGAAAGTACATTCGTCTCTGCGCATCCTGCTGCCGATGAGTTGCTTATCCAATGTTCATTTATTGGATCTGTTCAACATACGTTGTCCCACTTGGTACGTCTCGAAGATAATTTCCTTCCATACGATATGTGTAAATCTTCTTTGAATATTGGCTTGGTACTCGCCATCTAAATTATCATATGTCTGCTTTCCAGAATAAGAATATTTTCATACAGCCCTGATTTTGCCAAATTTGTCACGATGGAAAGGGGCTTTTCCAGAAGTATTCGTCCTTTTTCTCCCAGTCATCCTATCCGGTTTCGGCAACCTTCGGCCATTACTTTAGACTCCATGGATAGGGCTCAACAATCATCGAATCGCATTGTTCCGATGCGCGTTTAGATGTGTTCGGCCCATAGAGCTATAGCTCTATGATTCGGTCCAATCCATCGTTTAATCGGATGGGGTTCCGTTAGCCTTCGGGCGGGTTTCGGCTCGCTCGCGTTTAAAAGTGTTCGTCCCATCCCGACGTTTCATCAGCCGGGATATCGACATCTTTCGGGTAGCTGTCGAAGTTGCTGCAGTCGCTTGAACCTTTCACCTGAAACATAAAGAAGAAACGATGCGATTTTGAAAATCTGAAAGTGGACCAATCATAGAAAAAAAGCACACTGTTAAAAAAACAACAGTGTGAAACAAAATGTTATTATTAAGGGTAGTATGGAAATTATTATGGGCGATATTTTATGCCTGTGCATAATTCCTTTCATTGCAGGCTGCCATTTCAAAGAGATGAAAGAGATGTCATGATGTACTAAAGGTATGCATGATCGGGGTATGGCAAAGCCGGTTGTGCGCCCCTCCCCCGGTCCCCACCTAGCGCCCCTGCCCCCAATTAATTAACCATTTAGGACACCATACCAACCTTTGGAGGAAGAGGGGCGGCAATTTCTTGCTTCCTGAGACCTTCCCAGTCAAAACCTTGGAACCATCTGAAAAAGAAAATAGAAAGCTTTCAAATAATGGCAGTCGACTCTTAGATGTTTTTTAAAGCCGTTAAAAGTGGAAAAGAAGGAAACAGGGTCTGGAAAGAGACTGTTTAGGTAAGATAAAAATGAGAAAAAGAGTAAAGAATAAGAAAAATGTGTAAAGAAAAAAGGAGAAGGGCAGCAATATTAAATACAATTCAATTCATTTAAATTCTGTAAAGTAACAATGCACGGAAAATGAAATAAAATTATGACATGGAATATACTGAAATATATCGTAATGGAATTCGTCTCGGATAAGTTGGGATTACAGCCGTTTTTATATACGATTAACTATAAATAAGGTAGGGAAATATGCAGGAAATATGCAGAATACCTGTACATATAAATTTGAAAGATATTTAAGCTTACGAAAATAAAACAAAGCGTTTATACAAAAGAGAAAATAAAATAATAATGTGGACATGGTAAGTTGAAGTAGAATAAATGGGGAATAAGTTTTGGATTAATGCACTTATAAAAATTAAAAAAACAACTCACTTGTGCTTCTTGATATCACTAATGCCATTCTTCTGGTAGCCAATTCTCTCGCCTGGATTGTCCCGACAGAGTCGCTTGATGAGATTACCAGCACTACGAGGGATCTTCCGTGGAAACTCGACCATGTCGATACCCTTGAGAATGACGTTGTACGTCTTCATGGGGTCGTTGGCAGTGAATGGCGGACTGCGGATGGAAGAGAATTATTTAAACGGTGTTGAAGTCTGGGAGATGTCCAGACAGTGTCACTCCATCAAGGTTAAGCCTAAGGTTTTCCAATACATCTTTCTTTTTTGTTAAACATTAATTTATCAAATTGTTCCTATTTTCGGAAGACAATTACATGGAGATGAAAGATATACTTATCATGAACACTTGTCTTGTATAAGAACAATGAATTAAATTAAACGCAGAAATTCATGAATATATCCTTACCCTTAAAATTACTTAAACCATATAGGTCACGTCCAAAAGGGAAGTCAGTGTAAGCTTATCTATCAGGTTTAGCCCCAGAGCCCCAGAAAAGTCGGATTGATTCGACACAGATCCCTATCTGTCGTATACACCAGCTTTTTTCAGTAGTATAATAGAAATCGAACCCCATAATACAAAATAAAACTGAAACAAAGTTAAGACGGGCAGTTGGACTTAAATATTATGGAGAGCCATTTGTAGTCTTATAATGAAATAGGTTCAAAAGCAAAAATTCAAGTATTTTAGACTTTTCATAAATTCCACATCAAGAACATGAAATCTCCCATGATAATAAAAAATATGATTGATTTAAATCAACATTTTATGCCTTTTAAAATAACTTTTACTGAATATTTTTAAGGAAGCTAACGGCTTTCTATAATTGTTAAGTCTAACTTAGAGATAAGTTCAACTTAGGATCTTTGTGAAACACCCCCCAGGTCAGTCCCCGGAAGTAATCTTTCCTTGACCTATCATACTCATCACGTCTACCACTGTGATGCTCTCCACAGGCCAAAAGTGACAAAACATGTTACCCAAAGCTTTTAAATAAATTTGTAATGATATTAGCGCATCCTTACTTTCCGGTCAACAGCTCAAAGATGAGGATTCCCAGGGACCAGTAGTCACATGACAGGTCATGACCTTTGTTGAGGATGATTTCCGGTGCCACGTACTCGGGAGTGCCACAGAAGGTCCAGGTCTTACGACCAAAACCGATCTTCTTCGCGAAACCAAAGTCGACCTGTAGATCATAGAAAAGAGACATTTCTCTGTTAAAATCGTCTAGTGGTAACAAGATCGAGTATTTGAACACGGCTACTTCTATTCTGCCAAGTTTTGAAAGAGATGTATGCACTATAAAAACACTTCATTTGTGTGTAGACTAAATTGTAGGTGTACAAATAACTAGAGGTCTTTACCCCCCCCCCCCCCCCCCTCCCCAATTCGGACAGCAAGGCCCTCAAAAGTCCCGAATATATATATTGTTTTCATTTTGAAGTGTCTTTTTACCGGCGACCAAATAAAGTTTTACTATCTAGAGGTGTAGTTTATGCTCATTTGATTTTGCTCGCTTGCATATAGTGTAAAGTTTAAAGTTTATATTTTGGGATAAGGCGTCTGCCTAGCTCTCGACTGGGGCTCTCAAGTATGTTTATAATACGCCGATGAAGAGCAGGGGGGTGTTTCACAAAACCTGTCATCAGTGACGAATGACAGTTGTTGTTATAAGCTACTGAAATCCTTGCTTCTGATTGGTTATTAGCAGATTTGTCACTGATATTTGTCATTTGTCATTAAAAAAAGGCTTTGTGAAACTGGTCCCTGGTCTACCCTCGACTCGAAGCTCTATTATCAAGATTATCTTTGTAGTCCCATACGTACCAATTTGACGTAGCCTTTGTTGTCAAGGAGCAGGTTCTCAGGCTTGAGATCGCGGTAGACGATGCCGCGACTGTGCAAGTAGTGGAAAGCTTCAACTACGCATGCGGTGGAAAACCTTGCTGTCCGGTCGTCAAAATGACCCCTATGGAAGAAAAATGACGATATCGATTCTTGTATTTTGCTTTAATAACTAACAATTCCTAAAATTATTAAAGAGAGGCAGTCATTTATGTACCATTTCCCAGTGTATATAATGCCTTGTGTGATAATATTTGCTGATAAAGAATTTGAATAGGATTGCAAGAGAAATACTAACGTTTACAGCAGAAGCGACTCGACCCTTCAACTCGAGAACTGCATGGTAATACCTGGTGCATTATTATTTTTAATTGAGATATAGCTACTCCATGTTCATGTATTTTTGCCTTTTCCGCTGGCTTATGAGTGTAACATTCACAATCTGTAAGTGCTCATTTGGTATGTTTACTTCTGGTTTCATGTTATAGATGACTCGGATTGTCTGTATTTGTGGTAGATAAAACAAAATTATTTGACATCATGGAACTGGGCAGCAGTGAACCAATTTTCATTGGCCTACGTGGAACTCCCTCTAAAATAGGCTGCTTGCATGAATAGTTATCAACACTAGCTGAAATGATGTTTGTTCGCAATAAAACAACAAACGAAAGAAAAACGTATTACACTCTGTACAAATTTACAGAGTGCAATCGACAGAAGGCTGCAGCACGTTGATGAAACTAGTGTTTCTTTAAAGAAGAGTTACAAAGCTAGTACTACTCAACATTTCTATTTAAGCACGATGAGCACCGTTTTATTTCCAAAAATTTGGACGTCCATGTCTTAAAGATAAAGTTGAGTTCTGGTCGACATGCGAATGGTGTGGAATCGATCAGAAAATGTTGATCATCTGGCATATAAGTATTGGTGTGTACTGCAAGGTTCTGGAATCATCAATATGATGAGAAATATAGCTCGGTCTTGGTAAAGTGACAAGCACTGTACACAGAAATATTTATATGGGACTACACGAACACGTGGCATAAAATCCGTCCCGATCTTTATGCTGTTACATGCCATATTTAGAATATTAACGCATTTAAAGAGCCATACTTTTCAGGGAACATTTTTCCTCGATGCTCTTCCACACTTGCATAATAACAATGACAACGCTCATAAATTATTTTTCACCTCTCTCCAGAACTCAACCTTCTCTTTAAACTCTTCCTATAAAAGAACTCTTGATAAAAAGTGAAAGTGAGCATCTTACTTGTCCCTGAGAATGGTCCAGAGCTCTCCTCCTAAGCAGACTTCCATCAACATGTAGATATACTTCTGATCACGGAATGTCTTGAACAATCTGAAAGAAACAATTTCCCGTAAATCATAGATTGATTTTCGTTACGCTTGAAATTGTCTTGTACAAAAGTATTTCCAGTAACGCTGATGACAAAGAAACACTAAGCAAATACAAAAGAAAGTGGGCACTATTTATAATTAAGATTTTATATAATTCATATATCTAAATAAACATAAATAATCATAAATGAATCCTCTTTAAGATGATAATGCTAATGGAATCATAATCATTCAAATATGGGTGAACATATCCATTTAGCAATAAAAGAGTCTCTGAAAGAAAATTGCAAAAATGGAGCATCTGACCATTCAAATGTTATGAGCATTTCCATCTTGTAGAGTTAGATTAAAACAATGACAAACAAAAAACAATCAAGAGAACAATGAAAGGAGAGGCATCTTGACCATGCTTGTCAAAATCATTCATCCCTGAAACGACAATTGACATCCAGAGCTCAAGCCTCCTCATTGTTTCTCATTCTTTGTTTTCATTGTTGAACAAGAATCTCTTACAGATGCACATGACTTTTTGTGTAGTAATATTTGAATGGTTACTTACTCTATGTCTGCAATTTGTTTTAATCAGACCATCTAACGATTACATGAATATGCCTATCCAAGCGTGAAAGTTAAAAAATTTACCTTGATTGACGTTGATAGAGTATTAATTTTCCTTTAACTTGATATATATTTTATTATATTTCATTAATGGTTTATATGAACATTTTTAACAATAAAGAGTGTCCACTTCCTTTTTCTTTTTTGGGGTCCCTGAGTGTATATAAATTCAGGTCAAATTTACTGAAAAACGAAGTAATGCATGTACAAAAAAAATCAGCTTACAATATTAAATTATGGAAAAGTTGTATACGTTTATTGATGGGTAAATCAAATAACACACAAATTAAATAAAGGTCGTGATGAGACCTCATCGCTACTATAATTATAATAATAGTTTGTTCTTTGATAGCACAATGCAGGACCGCAGGCCCTCTCAAAGCGCTTTGCATATATATATATATATATATATATATATATATATATATATATACAGACAGTCACGAGTTTCTTATAATGATATATGCCGAGTCGGAATAAAGAAAGAAAGACACAACAGTTGAAGCTATGGCTGACACATCATTATCATTACAAAACTGTGTCCTATCTGTCAAGTCTTTATATTGATTTCAACTCAAAAGCAATATATGTTTTGTTCATGGCATGACAAGAAGAAGGTAACTTAGAAATTTACAAAGACAGAACAAATACGGGGGAACTTACTTGACAATAAAGGGGGAGCTAGATTCCATCATGATCTTCTTCTCAGAAAAGATATGTTCCTGTTGCCGAGTTTCTACGATGTGATGTTTCTTCAAACACTTGAGGGCGAATGTCCGCTTATCACCTGCCAGTTGAACCTGTATAGTGCGACCAGACAAAGATGGAAAGTTTAGTTTTCTTGTTATTTAGACTTAAAAAAACATATATACTTCCATGAATATCAATCAAAGTATAAAGGTCTGTCTGTGATTGCTTTGTATATATTTCCGTTTAATGATTGTACGACACAAGCTCTGCCCACAATCACTTCACCGCGAATTACAAAGACTAGTATAACCTTAATCCCAACTTAAACCCCGCAGCCAGCAATACCGTTACTTGAAATATTAACATTAAATTATGACACTAGGCTAACAGAAGACAGGAAGGTGTGGCAAGCCATAGTGAAACAGAAGCCATCATACATCCCAGTGATGGTGTGGACGGCTTAAGTCACGTAAGTCAAGTCAAATTATGATGGCATTTTACGGTCATTTTCACGTAATTTTTCGTGAAATACTCATAATAGTTCTTTAAAATACCCGTAATGCCCCCATATATAATACGAACATGTAGTACCAAATATCGACCCAAGTCTCAACTCTACATCCCTGACGAAATAAAGCCCTGAGAACACGAATGTGTATTGTGGTTCGAAGACTGATACTCGGGTAGGATGACCCCCCCCCCCCCCCACCCCCCTGTATGACCCCTCCCTTAAATCCACCACTCCCAGGAATAAACCTAAAAACAATTCCAATATCCTTGTCACATTGCAGAGAAGTACTATGTAATCCAAAAATGATTTTCTATGGGATGGACAAATATCTATTTTTCTTGAGTTGACTTCTCGAAAGTATTAATGTTTTGCGTTTAAAAGTAATTTTCGTATTACTGAATCAGTTTTTTTTTTTCCCTCATAAAATAATAATTCATTAAAATTACTTTTACAGGGGGGTTACACCCTACAAGCTCTGCTTTTTAGTCGGCCCTCCTTCCCTTTCAATTTCATGTTGTTGTTTTTGTTAATGTATTGTATTGTGCAAACTGATCTATATGTATATAAATATGTGAATATGTTAAAATGAACCCCTCATTGTAAATATGAACAATTGAAAGAGGAAAATAAATGAATTGAATTGAATTGAATTGAAGCCAAATAAAAAAATAAAAAAAAGTACTTCCGATCATCTTGAAAGAGATCGGTTTTCTTACCAGCTCGACCCGACCGAATCCACCGACACCCAACGTAGCGATGATATCCAGATCGTTGAGATGTATAGCAGCTAGATCATCTTGTATCGGCTTAATTCGTGCAATCTCTGTATTGTCCATCTCCGAGCTCGACCTAATCGATACAATTTAAGAAATAGAATTACATAATATTACAGTGTTCTGCCGATATATCGACTTTTTCATGTTATATCAAACTGTTTTTTTCTTTAAAATGTAATCTTTATTGCACACGAGGCGTTAATTGTCTGACTTAGAACAGCAGGGGGTGTTTCACAAAGCCTTTTTTCAATGACAGATACCAAAAATCAGTGACAAATTTGATGATAACCAATCAGAAGCAAGGATTTCAGTAGCTTATAACACAAATTGTCATTTGTCACTGATGACAAGTTTTGTGAAACGCCCCCCCCCCCCCTGGTCTTGTTAAAGTGACATCGTACAATAAGAAAATGTAATGCAATGCAAACTTTGAGTTGAATTCTTTGATATAGCCAAACATCTTTCAAAGGTTTAATCAGCGAATGTAAAAACGTATAAAACGAAGTGGAACTATTTGTGCCACAGGCATTAGTATTATTTGCGTAAACTAATGACTTGTCACTTTAGCAAAATCTAAGATTGTATGCTTTAATTTCGAAATTTTTTGATAGCGTATGCTTACTTGTTCAAATTATTTGGTTCTGCAATTTTTTCACAAGTAAATGAAAGCGATAATGAATTTAATATAGGCCTATTTTTTGAAAAATTGATTTGTCATATAAAATATCCAATGAACTCGTATACAAACTTGATAGGAAGTTCCCGACTAGAAAATATATACTTTGATGTAAAACTCCGCTTTAATAGTGCATAACGTTTCGGTTGGTATTCATAATTATAAACATTTTAAAACTTAGCATGAAATATTGATTTCGGAATAATGGCAAAATATAAAAGGATGCGAAAGACCTGCTTGGATCTAGTGACTCTCAAGAATGAGATAGCTTTGATTAATTAATTGTTACCTGATTGCTCTCCTGTAAATAATATTATAATTACAAAAGCAAGGCACTGCAAATCATAATGTTATGAAAAGCAAGCAGATAAACTGCGTCATAAATATCACCCTTTTTCTATCTCTTCCCTTCAAGTTCAATGAGACTGCTATTTAAATTGGCGGTGAATAGGGAAATAATTTCTAATAGGAAACTGATCTCTCAATGAAGCTTAAATATGTATTGATTCATATTTATTTGTAATAACTAATATAACACAAATTGAAAAATACAAAATAAAAAGATGTGCTATTATTAGTTTTAATTGCATGCATATTACATTCTATACATTTCATGAGATTATGTGTATTTCTCTGAACATTTTTATGTTAGCTTGTCATCGTAATCTCTCGAAATTATATTCATACTACTGGCATAGCTAGGTAAAGTGGTAAGTTCCAAATATTTATTTGCAAAATGAATGATTCAAAGCAAGCAAAGGAATTTATCTTTTTCAGGAATGCTGTAAAACTTAGTCTTCCAAACGTGATAAAGAAATTTAGCTCTGTAGCCAAAGATACATCATCCTTTATTGTCATACTCTCCGAATGACCATTGGAGTTCGAAATTTCAGTTTTCTCTAACTTAATAATGACTCGAAAGCTACGATAGCTTTCAATTCTTCGAAAACATCATCAAGTTATTGGACCTCTTATAATCAAACCATACATGTACCCACGACTTGAGTTTCATGTTTTTTATTGAATCGCAACCTTATTTTCATTATCAAAGAGGACTCGCATTGCACTATACAAACTCACAAAATGGATTACTAAAGTATTGATTAGTCAAGTGAAAAACAGGTTAATACAGCCACACGGTTAGTAAACCACACAGTATAAAATAAATAAGAGTTAATAGCTGAATAACTGCGATGGGATTACGATTAGTAATCGAGGAAGGGTGAGAATAGGCAGTGAAGAAAACTGAGGTGTTCGAATGGATTTTACAGAAGAATGTTATGGGTTAATGTTGGCTGTGAATTTGCTTTGGTGTTTGGTGCTTTAGTGCTACCATCACCGCATCCAGTCGAAGAAAAATGTACGAATGAATGATATGGTGCTAATATCATCGACCACTTACGATTTCTTAAACTTGTTGTCATCTTCTTGTAGATCGTTGATTGTTAGATTGTACCAGCTGTGGGTATATATAGATGACCATAGGTGGCAAAATCGTTATGTTTCATTGTCCTTTATTCTTCTTTAATTGAAATGAATGTCCATACATGGGTTATGCTTTTGTTTTTGTTTTTGTTTTTTTAATTATTTTTCAATTAGAATATTAATCTCCTTTAGAAAAAACCTACCATGGTACCGGTACGTCTTTCATGTATCAATGTTTTCGACTTAATTTTTTTTCTTTTTCATCCGCTAATTAGGGAACCGATTTATAAGTTATATAGAAGTCAGACGAATAGGGCAGATAATTGAGGAGCAGAACAAACGTGGCAAAATTATAACCACAATAGAAAGGAAAGGAACCAGAGGATATATAAAATAAGAAGGAGCAATAATGAATACTGCAAAGAATACATTGGATTATGTTCCGTATTTGTTCATCAAACTTTTATGTGTTGAATTTTAGTCGATAATCATATCTCTGGAAATTTTATCAGTTAGCCCAACCCACAAACAAAAAACAAAACTCTATGATATATGATGATCTCGAGAAACTCGAGTGTGATTGATAAATAGGCCTATTATGATCTACATCTTTATTAAATCACCAATTGATCGTGGTATGGTAGTAGTATATAAAGAAAAGAAGCAGAACCAAGGAACCGATGTTGTTTTATTGGGTTTGAAGGCAATTCAGGAAAAACTGGCTATTTATTTATGCCTTATGGAGATTCATAGTCTTTATATACATGTACGCTGCAATGTGGGCGGGACAGTGGGCGGGATAGTGTGCGTGGGCAACTTTTAAAAAGCCCCCCCCCCCCCCCCAAAAAAAAAAAAAAAAAAAAAAAAAACTTTTTCCCGCCATTGGTAGTAGCTGATATCCAGGTGACTATAGGATGGAGATCTAATTGAGATTACATCTATGATGTGATGTGTAATGAAGACTTTACCTTGAATGATATGTGAAACAATGCCGCTTTAAGGATTGGGTATAATGATGTATATGAGAAAGAATGGAAAATAGTTGTACGGAACTCAAGAGACCATGATCATGAAAATCTAAGCTATGCAGGTAATATATCAAAGTCATTCCACAAATGATACAACATCTGTTTCGAAAATATGACCACATTTAATTTACTTGATATCAAAACGGCAACTCTACAAAGAAATGTATGAATGAATTAGGCACCGCTAACGATAGTAGCCTGTGTAATACCCTCGGCACACCAATGAGACCGACAACAGATCGAACAGAAGATTTATAGATCACACCGAATGACAAAGAATCGGTCGGTTTGAAGCCGGTGTGCAGTCCGACTGATGATGTGACTAGCACCCAGTTACACCGCCAAACCGATTCCAACCGACTTCAAACCGACCACTCTTTTGCTCATTTTTATGTGATGTATTGTCCAGTTGGTTTTCCGACTAGAATAGTGACTGCCACATCAGTTACACAGCCAAACCGAATCCAACCGACTACAAACCGACCACTCTTTTGGTCATTCAGGGCAGTATGATGAATTGTTCGGTTTGTTTTCTGTCTGGTGGTATGACTAGCTGCTCAGTTACACCGCCAAACCGATTCTAACCGACTTCGAACCGACCTCTCTATTGGTCATTCAGAGTGCTATGCTGAATTGTTCGGTTTGTTTTCTGTCTGGTGGTGTGACTAGCTGCTCAGTTACACCGCCAAACCGATTCTAACCGACTGCGAACCGACCACTCTTTTGGTCATTCAGAGTACTATGATGAATTGTTCGGTTTGTTTTCTGGAGTCGGTCTCGCTGGTGTAACCGGGGTACATGTATAAGGAATAATATAATTCAATGGAAAGGGTAAACTGTGTAGTTTCTAATGTATAGGGGTGGGGGAATGAATTTCTCTTCTTTCAACTCACTTGTGTACTTTGCTGTTAGGGACGGTCAGTTCATCGACGCTTGTTCTAGTCATATGTAAACATTTCGTTTAAAGATATATTAAATCCATTTTTCTAAATGATTGTCTTTAGGGCGCACTTTTCATACATGATTTTCCTCATAAATGAAACCAATATTAAAAGAGGATAAAATCAAAGAGTTCACCATGTTCACATTATAAAAAAAAAAACAATTATTCATTTCTCACAACTGAAATGTTAAGTATATTCGTTATTGTTAAAGGCACGGTGATACACACCTTTTTAAAAATATGTTTCATATTTGGGAGGAGGTGAACAATATTTTCTTTATTTAAAAAAAAAACACCTCCTTGTTCTTTGCTGCAGTTTATTTTGATACAACTCAAATAAAAGTGAGATATCCTCGCTGAAAGCATCTTATTTTAAAGTCTTTTTTGACCAAAGCTCTGAAAATCTTTCCAGACATACCTAGTTGTTTCCAGAGCTTTCTATTCACCGTTTCGTTCTATTTTGTAAAAACTAACTGATACCCAATCATTGATAATGGTTCAATGACGTGTCATACCCATTTAATACCAGTTCTAACCGATAAAAGGGAGATTAAAAGAAAGGGGAGAACAAAATAAGCAATACTATAGATAGTCAGGGCTGTTAGGGCTATATAGGGGTCATTTGGTGCAGATTCTTCTAAAAGCACCAAATTTGGCCCAGAGGTAGCTTATACCATACTTTTAAGATTTCTGCCGGGCGCCAAGAAGGGCGCCCTCTGTGACCGCCATATTGGGCAAATCCAAAATGGCCGCCATCTGAGTTAAAGGTCAAGCGTAGTTTCAAAGGAAAAGGGCTAGTATCATAACAATTTATATATTTCTAGGGTTTGGGGGGTCAGAGAATCTGGATATAATGTTCTCTCATCAATTTGAGGTCTCCTTGGGGCTTTCATACTGGTCAAATTGGTCAAATCCAAAATGGCCGCCATCTGAGTTACAGGTCAAGTGTGGTTATGGAAGGAAATGGGCTAGTATGTTAAAGGTTTATCTATTTATGGGGTTTTCGGGGTCGGAGAATCTGATTATGATGTTCTTTCATCGATTTGAGGTCTCCTTGGGGCTGCCATACTGGTCATATTGGTCAAATCCAAAATGGCCGCCATCTCATAGTTACAAGTCAAGTATAGTTATGGAAGGAAATGGGCTAGTATGTTAAAAGTTTATCTGTTTATGGGGTTTTAGGGGTCAGAGAATCTGATTATGATGTTCTTTCATCGATATGAGGTCTCCTTGCTGCTTCCATGCTGGTCATATTGGTCAAATCCAAAATGGCCGCCATCTGAGTTACAGGTCAAGTGTAGTTATGGAAGGAAATGGGCTAGTATGTTAAAGGTTTATCTATTTATGGGGCTTTGGGGGTCAGAGAATCTGATTATGATGTTCTTTCATCGATTTGAGGACTCCTTGGGGCTGCCATACTGGTCATATTGGTCAAATCCAAAATGGCCGCCATGTTGAGTTACAAGTCAAGTGTAGTTATGGAAGGAAATGGGCTAGTATGTTAAAAGTTTATCTATTTATTGGGTTTTCGGGGTCAGAGAATCTGATTATGATGTTCTTTCATCGATTTGAGGTCTCCTTGCTGCTGCTATACTGGTCATATTGATCGAATCCAAAATGGCCGCCATCTGAGTTACAGGTCAAGTGTAGTTATGGAAGGAAATGGGCTAGTATGTTAAAAGTTTATCTATTTATGGGGTTTTCGGGGTCGGAGAATCGGATTATGATGTTCTTTCATTGATTTGAGGTCTCCTTGGGGCTGCTATACTGGTCATATTGGTCAAATCCAAAATGGCCGCCATCTGAGTTACAGCTCAAGTGTACATGTAGCTACGAAAGGAAATGGGCTAGTTTGATAAAAGTTTATATATTTTTCGGGTTTTCGGGTTCAGAGAAACTGATTATCATGTTCTTTCATCGATTTGAGATCTCCTTGGGGCTGTCATACTGGTCATATTGGTCAAAACCAAAATGGCCGCCGTCTGATAGTTATAGGTCGATAGTAGTTCCAAAAGGAAAAGGGCTAGAATGATAACATTTTATGTATTTGTGGGGTTTTCGGGGTCAGAGAATCTGATTATAATATTTTGTTATCGATTTTATGTCACCAATCCTGTCCTACATGATAGGCTACAATGAAGTCCATTTCCTGTTTGAAGAAGATGAGGGAAGATGCGCCAAATTCACATTTGAGTCGGTATAAATCTTGGCCTGCGCCCATACTTTTCATCATTATGTTCTACTAGTCATTGCTGTCAATGTTGTTGCTACATCCGCCCTCGCATTTGCAGAGCATCGTTTCACTGGTGACCACGACGTGATCTAAACCCGACCAACCTACTGAGTCCCAGACATCCTTCATCAAAATTGTTTCAATTTTTGTCTCCCTTTTCTTCATATTTCTACTCACGTCTTATCTTTGAACTGTCATCATGCCTACTGACGATCACACCCATTCTTCAACTACTGAAACTTCTGCTTGCCTTTCATCTGTCTCCAATGTTCAAATCAAACTTCCTCCTTTCTGGCACAATGATCCTACTATTTGGCTTGCCCAAGTCCAGGCACAATTCATAACCGAGGCATCACCCAACAGAAAACAAAGTTTGTCTACATCGTCGCCTTCTTGCAGCCGGAATATGCCCAGGAAATTTGGGACTTACTGATATCTCTTCCTCAAGAACAGCCCTACGTTAAACTGAAAGCCGAATCGATACAGAGAAACTCCACCTCTGAGCAAAAACGCCTTCATCGGGTGCCGATTTATGAGGACTTTGATAGATCACAAACCCTCCCAGTTACTTCGCAAGTTAAAAAAGTGCTGGGGTGAACAAGTTGGAGGAGAACATTCTGAAACAGCTATTTCTCTAGAGGCTGCTCACAAAATTATGTTCAGCTCATTTGAGCATCAACTGGGGCCTCGATGAAGACCAAGAACCTCGCTGATTTAGCCCCCAAAAAATCGTTGTGACAAATTCCCCATCTAACTTTCATCCTATCGGTCTTTTTTCTCGTCTTCTTCTTCTTCTTCTTCACACCCTACTCCTTTCCTAGAAATGCAGCAAATGAAAGCGCACATATCACATCAGAAGCAAGACCGTCAAGCGCGAAGCCCCAGCTTACAAGGGGATTGCTATTATCACTTTCGTTTTGTTAGCGAGCCAAGAAATGTACTCCTCCCTGCACTTTCAAATCAATCTCTTCAAACCAGGGATACGACCCAGCCAGCGACTAGAAGCGACAAGTTCGACTGCATGGCACCAGCCCCAACATTTGCCTTTTCTACATTACGGATAGGAAACAGGGATTAGATTTCTCGTAGGCCATTGAACTGAGGTTAGCGTTCTTCCTCCATCCATGGACCTACTAGGTCCATGCTCCATCCAAATCCGAGAAACATATGCACCCTTCTTTGACATTTCCCCTGCAAGCAGTTAATCGCTCAAGTATCACTACTTACGGAGACCTAAGCCCGACTAAGGCAGACAGTCAAGCTGCTTTCAAATCTCTTCTTGACCAATGTCCAGACCTCACATACCTAGTCTACAAGGGGGCAAAAATACTAGAATTAGGCATCGTCCGACCTTTTGGCAGCAGTTCGGCATCCCAACTTGGTGCCCAAGGTGCCCAAGAAAAACCCCGGAGACTGGAGACCAAGCGATGACTACCATGGACTAAATAGGAATACAGTGCCCGATAAATGTCCTATTCCCCATCTTCAAGATTTCACCTCAGCTCTAGCAGGCGATGGAGTTTTCTCCAAACTCGATGTCATCAGAGCGTACGACCAAATTCCAGTCGATCCAGTAGACGTACACATAACAGCCATCACCACACCCTTTGGGTTACTTGAATTTGTGCGCATGCCTTTTGGGCTATGAAATGCCGCACATATATACTTTTCAACGGTTTTTTGATGATCGAGGTAACCCGTGGTCTACAAGTTGTGTACTCCTACATCGACAACCTCCTCGTCGCGAGTAAGACAGGACATATTAAACACCTCCAACTAGCTACCATTCTTACGACTCTCGAAATACGTTGTATTCATTAACCCACTCAAGTGTGAATTTGGCACATCTTCCCAAATCTTCTTCAACCAGGAAATGGACTTCATTGTAGCCTGTCATGTAGGACAGGATTGGTGACATAAAATCGATAAAAGAACATCATAATCAGATTCTCTGACCCCGAAAACCCCACAAATACATAAAATGTTATCATTCTAGCCCTTTTCCTTTTGGAACTACTATTGACCTATCACTAGCAGACGGCGGCCATTTTGGTTTTGACCAATATGACCAGTATGGCAGCCCCAAGGAGACCTCAAATCGATGAAAGAACATGATTATCAGATTCTTTGACTCTGAAACCCCCAAAAATATTTAAACTTTTATCATACTAGCCCATTTCCTTTCGTAACTACACTTGACTTGTAACTATCAGATGGCGGCCATTTTGGATTTGACCAATATGACCAGTATGGCAGTCCCAAGGAGACCTCAAATCGATGAAAGAACATCATAATCAGATTCTCTGACCCCGAAAACCCCATAAATAGATAAACTGTTATTATTCTAGCCCTTTTCCTTTTGGAACTACTATTGACCTATCACTATCAGTTTGGCGGCCATTTTGGATTTGACCAATATGACCAGTATGGCAGCCCCGAGGAGATCTCAAATTGATGAAAGAACATCATAATCAGATTCTCCGACCCCGAAAACCCCATAAATATATAAAATTTTAACATACTAGCCCATTTCCTTCCATAACTACACTTGACCTGTAACTCAGATGGCGGCCATTTTGGATTTGACCAATATGACCAGTATGAAAGCCCCAAGGAGACCTCAAATTGATGAAAGAACATCATAATCAGATTCTTTGACCCCGAAAACCCCATAAATAGATAAACTGTTATTATTCTAGCCCTTTTCCTTTTGGAACTACTATTGACCTATCACTATCAGTTTGGCGGCCATTTTAGATTTGACCAATATGACCAGTATGGCAGCCCCGAGGAGATCTCAAATTGATGAAAGAACATCATAATCAGATTCTCCGACCCCGAAAACCCCATAAATATATACAATTTTAACATACTAGCCCATTTCCTTCCATAACTACACTTGACCTGTAACTCAGATGGCGGCCATTTTGGATTTGACCAATATGACCAGTATGAAAGCCCCAAGGAGACCTCAAATTGATGAAATAACATCATAATCAGATTCTCTGACCCCCCAAACCCCATAAATATATACATTTTTATCATATTAGCCCTTTTCCTTTTGGATCAACGCTTGACCTTTAACTCAGATGGCGGCCATTTTGGATTTGCCCAATATGGCGGTCACAGAGGGCGCCCTTCTTGGCGCCCGGCAGAAATCGTAATAGTATGGTATAAGCTACCTCTGGGCCAAATTTGGTGCTTTTAGAAGAATCTGCACCAAAATATCCCTAACAGCCCCGACTAAGATGTGTAAACAAAAGTAACCCCATAAAAGTAATACAAAAATAGAAAACCAAGAAGGAAGGAAGAGTTTCCTCTTAAAACTCTTATTGTGTTTACATCTACGTCTCGCGTGTAAAGTGCGCACTACACTCAATTACATAAACTAAAATTTGGTTTTAACTTTAAACCCTAAAATTGTCCCGAATGCAGAACCTCTAGTGGTGCAATATGAAAACCTCGAGAAACAATAAAGCAACTTATGTGGTGCTTTTTAATACCTTTACACATTTAAAGGTGCGCTTCGAACCTCTTTAAAGGGTGCATGAAACTCATTGTGGTCAAACATTGCACCCATGACACTGCAGATATTGGGACACTTTAAGGGTTCATCTTGCTCTTCTACCGTGAACGGTTGCAACCCAATCTCACAAACTTGATCACAGTATCATCGTGTTAACAGGAGGAGACCACCAATACAAAATACCCTCTTGTTAATGGAAGGTTAGAGAGATTTTTGGAGAAGAAAATAAAACAAGGAGGGAGGAAATGTTTTTCTTGTATACCGTTTTGTGACTTTTGATATCCATTTGACCAACCCTTTTATCGGGTCAAAGTCAGTACTGTCAACTCCTCGTAACGCCCTGGATATAAAATCAAACATTTTTATCAGCTCAGAAATAGAAAGGCGTTATTTCCCCCACCCCCCCCCCCCCCCCGTACCAAATGACGCAATTGGATTCCTTTGGGATGTATTGAACAAGAGTCCCGTTCACATTTTATCCCAAAGAACGGGGAAATCAGTTTAATTTGAAGTATTTTCTTTGAACTTGAATTTAATTAGAAGGAAATTAGGCCTCGATCTTAAAGGAATAACAAACAACCTATAACATAATCATGTCGAATCATGACATTATTCCTTCCCCTTGAAACATGAAGAAATAAATATCATGTAATAAGAAGATTTAAAGTGTTTATATTTATTGCATTTTCTTAGGGAGTTGTAAGAAATTATCAGAAAATAGTCTTGACAAAAATGGTATTGCATCATTTTAAAACATAATGTTATCAAAAGCATAAAAAAGCATTTCATGTTCTCAAGATGGATTTTATTTTACCATTGCATTGTGCATTATCATTTTAAAACTGTTACTTTTCATGAGAGTAAGATGTTAAAGAATCTAGTTTGCATGAAAGGTTTGATTATATTACCGAAATATAAGACAACCCATGAGAAAATGACGGTTATGGTTGAGGAATTCACCCAATAACCCAATTCTACAGCAGCCCAAATCCAAAGTGACTTTTAATAAATGAATTTATGATTAGGAAATCTTTAGCTGAGCTGTAAACAAGAACCATTTTCTTTCCATGTAGTTTTGAGGTTATATACACAGAGCATGCCTGCATTAATTGTTTGGGGAGCTTACAATCATATGCAACTTGTCATGCATTTGGAGGGGTCAGAACTCGGAGGGAGATAAAGGATTTTAAAAGAAGGGGTACGATGATGGGGTGGGGCTGATATAGGGGGATGGTGGGGTTGTGTGATACTGACCTGGTTGCTCCCCTTTCCTTGTCTCCATAATTCTTGTCCTGGAGTGCCTGCATGTTGCCGATCAGTTCGTTGAAAGACCTGTTGTCATGGGGATGAAATGAAATGAGGAAACGTAAATTTAATCAGAAATAAGACTTTAGCACTATTAAGATGAACATGAGATATATAACACTTTACATGCTTTGTAATGAAAATTAGTTGATTAAATGCTAGATTCGGCAGTAAAAAGGGTGGTGTTAGACAAAGCTTGAATTATGAATATGTCACGTATGTCCCGCTATCTGTGAAATTTAAACGTTACCAATGTCCTATTCAAATTATGCAAGGAAACCCGTTTCCTTTCTAGACCTCACTTATGCTATGGTCACATTACCCAAAAGTAGACTGCTCGGCGGCCGAGCGGCGAGTTTTTAACCAATTCTGCCCGGCGGCTGCCCGGCCACCGAGCGGCGGCCGCCCAGGCACCGCTTGTTTTTAGGGCATCGCTCGGTCGCCGCTGAAGTTTTAGCGCGGAGTTAAAATTTGGGCGGCGCCTGCTCACTTTTCACTCGCCGCCCAAAATACGCTCGGTGCCTGGGCGGTCGCCGCTCGGGCACCGACCTAATCGCTGGGCGATGCCTAATTCCAGCAGCGACCGAGCAGGCTACTGATCGGTCGGTCGCTGCTCTGATTTGTGACCATAGCTTTACAGACACTATTGAGTTACTGACTGACTACTTTTTTTTATTTGGTAATGACATATATAAAATGAGCTGTAAAGGGTACATGAGCATTTGTCTACATCAATAACCCACTTCTTGTAATGGCCAAAATTAAACTAATCGAATCTTTGCGCAGCACAAAACGTATGACCATTCAGCACAAGGGTATGAAAATCAGACTATTATTAAATGGATTGCAATTACTAAAGTCGAATCGACAACTAATATTAATTATCCCACTTAAAGACATTTTCAAGCCCTTTTTTTTAGGGAAGTTCTAAATTAGTATTATCTTTCTAATGCCACTGGAATTTAACGTTTTTCGTTTTAGGGGCCTGTAAATGGGGTCGACATAGTACCTTTAAACCCCATCCACACTCGACGAGGATACGTCACATTTGACTTCCTTTAAATATATGTTTAGATTTATTGTTCTCGTCCAAATATTTTCTTCCTTTTTTATTCAACTTGTTAAACTCACTTTATGAATTACATCAACTTTTTGTCAAACTTCATCATACTCATAAAATAAATTCGGTGAGTATATCAATTAAAGAGCTAGATTATAACACATAACTGCTTTTATGAAGCGCTTTGTATCTTTTGAGTGAAACGCTTTATAAATGATATATATTCTTCTTCTTCTCCTTCCTTTTCTCCTTCTTCTTACCATTATTTGTATTATTATCATCATTATTATTGTTATCACTATTCTCATTCTTATTAGTAGTAGTAGAAGTATCATCGTCATCATCATCATCATCATCATCATTATACTTGTATTATTGTTATTATTATTATTATTATTAATATTATTATTATTATTACTATTATTATCATTATCATTATTATTATTATCATCATATTATTATTATTATTAGGAAGCCTTATGTTTGAGATAATGGATAGCGGAGTAAGAGATTATTCACAAACCGCAAGAAGCTTATCGTGTAATTCTTAATGGATGACGAGAACAAAAGTAAGGGATTCATTTCCTCATTGTAACTAAAATGTTTTTTCTCTCTCTTTCCTCAAAGGAAATCTTGAGCTTCTATACCCGATTCCATCACCGGGATTTTCCTATTTCCGTCTTCATTTTCCTTCTTCCTTGCTCCCATCCCAATTATTCTATTCTCTATCTCTGAATATCAATTTCCCCAAGGGTTTTTGCAAGATTTGCGAGAGATCTCAGATGTGTTGAGGTTATGTCCGCCTATTCTAAGAAAGATCTGGACAGAGCTTCTCCGATTGATTTGTCAGGCTCATGCTTCAACTCTTAATCATACCCGCAACACTCGAGAGAAATCCTTCAATGTAACTCAAAACGAGATGCTCGCACTTGATTATCATAGCTACGGGCGTTGCAAGAAGGTTTCAAAGGGGGGGAGGGGGAAGACGGGGGGGGGGGGGGGTACAACTGAGCACAGGTTTGTTTAATGAAATTGATGGAACAAGACAAACAATGCTACTAAGGATAACACAAGCTGCTTAGATTTGCAAAATGGTAACAAAGTTCCAATTCCATGTCTTATTCAAACCCTAAAAGCCATCGGGGAATTTCTCCTTGTATAATCTAAATGGGCACAATCTCACGAAACTTTCGAAGAAGATGGAAGAGAGGAAACGGGACGAAAAGGAGGGATTGTCCTATTGAATTCGAAAACAGGTTTCCTGAATATGATTTCTACATTAGGAAAAACATCGGACTTTTAAATGTGCCATCAGGGTACATTAAGGTTCATTAATTTGTGTTCGTGAAGTGTTTATTGTAACTGTAAACAGGTACCTCGCACTTGACTGTAATAGCCAGAGGCGCAATGGGGGTGGGGGGGGGGGGGGGTAGGAATAGATATACCACGATTGCTGCCGAATTAAATCAATAATGTGTTACAATAAGAAATAATAATAAAAACAATGTGTAACATTTGAGAGGATGAAGATATCTCAGACATTGGAAAATACAGCTGTTGGAAGATGTGAAAATAAGAATCCCTAAAGTTATTTTGCATCCTTTGATTCCAAAATCAGGTCCTTTATTTGATAAATTGTCCTACAAATATTACAGAGCACTTTTCTAAAAATCACTTAAAGATTGTAACCCTTCCCCGCCCCACCTGAACCCCACAGTATCTAGCAGCGCAGCGCCCGAGGTTACAGCCTAAACTGATTATGAGCACAATAGCATAACCTTCTGTTTTTCTCCTTGTTATTAAATGGATATCAAATCTCTATAGGCTTTATCGGGATGTACAGCATATTACGTCTACAGCCTTTCCAAATTCAGATAAACCTCCGAAACATCTTCTTGTTATTTCTCCATAATTTATCTTTAACCACGCTAAGATCACATTGCATGTCTTACCCGATTCCAGGTCCCTTTTTTGTCGCATCATTTACACCCGGCGACAAATATATTATTCTTCGATACCGTAAAAACCCGCGAAAGGTCTTCGTGACGCCTCGCATCAGGTGACTTCCATATACATGAATATTTAATATACAAATGCATTAACTCGGAGGTCACGCCAAAACACAAAACGTGAAAGTAGAACGTGGTTTATTTGAGCCATACTAGAATTACATCTTCCCATTTAATTCGCATTTCTGTCATGGGATTTAAATCGTATTAGAGAACAAAACATCCAAAGAAAACCATAAAGCCCCCATAGTCCCTGACTGCTATTGACAAACGTCAAATGCACCCATTAGGTCTTAGCAATATTACAGTATATTTTGACGCCTTATAATTTTAAACCTTGAATAATAAGGGAAGGCGAAATAAATTGAGCCTGTCCCCACTAAATATTTATTCCCTCACTTTCATTTAATACAAGGTACCAATTCTGGTCTGAGCGGCTAACCGGTTCGCAGAAGACTATAGGACAGGGCCTTGAGTGAGTGCGTGAGGGCGTGAGTGGGTGGGTGCCTCGGTGTGAGTGTGCGTGAGTCTATTGTGTGTGCCGCGTGGGTGTTTATGTGCTTAATGTTTATTCACTGGTCTCCATTTGATGTTTGTAATATTATTTCAAACATCTATGGGAACGGAACCCGTTAATGGGAATGAAATCGCCAGTATGAGTCAAGCCTTTAAGGCAGAAGAATTACGATAATATTGACTTTCCCCAACACCCATTTCCTAGCTCATTTAATGCACAAATCAACATTAACAGGGTCTTTACTGAAGACAGCTTTCTAGCGACGGGGAAAACAACAGTCATCTAAAATCTCTACATACATGTACAAAACAACCGCAACCGTAATGACGTCTGATCGCTTTAGATGCTGGTAGCGAAAACAACACTCTATTTTGATAAAGTGCCAGTAACACCAGTAAGGTTCAAGCTCAAATCTCTTGCTGTTTGCATTTAGATGTATCAGCTCTGGGTTTACTCGTGGGCGTATTTCGGCTTGAATATTTTCAATCAAGAACTCTGTCTCTTGTGTGATCAAGAAGGTAAACAACTATTCTTTCAAACGGCACGGGCAGACTAGCTACACTACAAAATCATTGCATAGACTTGCAAGAAATCAACTAGATCTAGCGCAATTTTGATATTATATTTCATTATTGCACATGTACTGCACCTTAGAAATCATATTCAGATTATGGCATACATCCTTGTAATGTTGCGCATTAAGACAAAAGAAGTGATTTACAAGGACTGAAAGAGCGTGTATTTGCAAATTGTGTTGTAGTACAGGCACTCTAGCTAAGAAAAGCGTACATGTGTGAAGGACTCCTGAATGACATACGGACGAGGTTCAACTTACGAAATAATGTCCGTAAAATATTCAGATTTGATTTATTCATGTATTGTTACCTGAATACTGAGCAAGCAGTAATATCAATCCGAGGGATTATATCATTGAGGATTACTGTCTTACCAAAGGGCACTAACCTGTTGATTGGTTTCGAACCCGGGATTTCTTGGTCACGTGACTATAGCCCTACCACCAAAAATCGTCACGTCTTTGTTTCTTCAGAAAAGCTCGTTTAAACAAAAAACTGTCATACATTTCTAATGCCATGACATTTTAAAATCACGCCTGATGTGTAACACATGGGATTCAATATTCGGTATGGACACACCCCAAGTCGGATTAATTTCATACTTGACTTAATCCCGCAGCGCGAGCTTGTACCGTTTCATTCCCCTTTCAACTTGGTCTTTTCTAGGTGAAGGATTTCTGTCCAATAATGCTCAATCTTATTTAACTGTCCATGAAAACGAAAAAGGTATAGGCCTACGTCTAATTTATCGCGGTGATCTGAATACTATTACGCACAAAATGCGACATAGTTTAATGAGATTTCCAGTTCGGAAAAAGAAGGCCACATTTTTTTTAACAGCTTGAAATAAATGTGCGAAAAGTTGCAAATGCAATGGTGCTATTAGATTTATCTATTACTGAAACTCCTCGGGACCACGAAAATGAAACTGTTATATCAAATTAACATGTAACACTTGTTTTTAAATCTAATATTTAAATGATTACAAAGACTTGAAGAAAATATAAATTGAAGGCCATTCCAATAGCCTTTAGCGTCACCTATTGAAATGTGGTAAAACATCAATGATGATTTACATATAGGAAGTTGGTTACAATAAGGTGTTGAGATGGCCCTTAAATTGATTCCGAGAAAGTCTTTGCGATCGTATTCATTAAAAATAATACATCACAGCTGAAACGAGAGTTCAGGATTTAATTGCTTATGTAAACACGTTTCACTGCACATGGCTTATACGTACCCTTCCTGGCTTTAAGTAAGCCTTAGAGGGATACTCATTCTAGACACATTTTCATTTCACAAACATACTGCCTTATTAGAAGAGATCTGACATGAAAAAGTGATAATGATTTGGAAGACATCTATAATTGTATTAACTCACTGTCTATCAACGGCCAAGCACTCGCATCCACCTTTGCTGGCCAAGACATTCGCTGTTCGTACGTCCTCACTGAAAACAAAGATTAAATGGGAATTAAAATAACTTTAAACTTGCTAGAGCGATGACGTCTAAGATCATGAAAGCAAACTGAAGGAATGCCATTACTTTCTAAACTACATGTAAGTAACATTTATACAACATACTATCAAATATGAAATCTTCTAGAATGGCAGATTTTGTGTTAATTACTTTTGTTGATGAGTTAACTAATACATTATACTTCACTTTATATTCTTATAGTCTACACAAAGTTATTATTATGTATGAGAATTGCTTCAATAAATACTTGAATATGTTTTCAAAGGTCTTCCAGAAGTATCCATTTTGTCATAATATGTTAATTTATGATACTTAGTCCCTCGACCCTAAATACCGTAACAGTGCACATAAAACACCCTATCTGGTTAGATCACTTACCACATGTAATATTAAAAATGCTCCCCCCCCTGACCCATTCATTACCACCCCCCCCCCCCCCATAATAACAAACCCTCAAATGACTCATATTGACCCGGTGGGATCACACTAACAAGATAGAAAACTAAAAAGAGTACCGTCTAAAAATATTGGGTTAAATAATGCCACAAGGGTAATTAAGTGTCCGACCAATTTGGAGCATTTCCGTTATGCAACCACGGTAATATTTTGGCAATCTTGAAATTATTCTTTATTTTGGCCCTAATTTGATTTAATACCACCAATTCGGATACAATAACATTATTGCCAAAACGTAACAACTGAATTGGTGGCTACGTTCATCCTTCCTCGAAAAATCACGGGAATTCTTGCAAAGGGCGAGAGGTCGGCCGGAACGAGAGGCACGATAAAACTCGGCAGATCGACTCAGTAGCGTGCGCGCTGCGGTCTGACTGATAGGGCATGAGGTACTTACCCAAGGAGCGCTTTCTCGCCAAAGAAGTCTCCTTTCTGGAGGCTTCGAACCTCTTGTGGTTCTCTCTGTCCTTGGACGGATTGGGTTATCCGGACCTACAAGCAAGGAAAAAACCGAAAATCCGCTCTTCAATAATGGAGGCTCAGGGCCCTGTCCATAAAACCTGATATCAATAACAAGTTACAAGCTACTGTTATAAGCTACTGAAATCATGGCATCTGATTGGCCGAGAGCAAATTTGTCGTAGAAATTTAGCATTTGTTATAGATAACAAGTTTTATGAAACGGGCCCCAGAACTTTTCCAACTTTAAGTGAATCAGATTTGCTTCCCAAAATTGGCATCAATTCCAGCCTTCAATCTGACATTCTTAAGTCAGATTTAAAAATGTTTCTATTATCACTAGTCTATGTGGATGAAAATTAGAAAATGCAACAAGGAAAACTAATAATTGCCAATTTGCACATGTAGGAATTATTCCGTTTTTGTTGCCAATTTAGACACTGTAATGCTTACTTTCGATGTATTCATTGGTATTTATGTATGGTACAACATTATGACAGAAATGTACTTGTAGTCTTTATTGATCTGTGTTATTCTGGCATTCTCCATCAAAATACTATGCAAAGCTCACTTTCCCTTTCTTCCTTTGCTTTGTTTTCTTCCCAACATTTGCTACAAAAATTGAGTTGCATGCAACCTTTCATACTAGTTATTTATACGCGGTAATATCTTTCTTCTGTCACATAAAAGTACGTATCCGGACACCTACCCCCTTGATATCAACACCCCGGATAACTACCTCCAGTCAACTACCTCTAGGACAACTACCCCTAGGACAACTACCCCCTAGGACAACTACCCCCCGGGACAACTACCCCCTAGGACAACTACCCTCTAGAACGACTACCCCCCGGGACAACTACCCCCGGACAACTACCCCCTAGGATAGTTGTCCGAGGGTAGTTGTCCGAGGGTAGTTGTCCGGGGGTATTTGTCCTAGGGGGTAGTTTAATGGGGGGAAGTTGTCCGAGGGGTAGTTGTCATAGAGGGGGCTTTAGGGGGTAGTTGTCCTAGGAGGTAGTTGACTGGGAGTGGATATCTGGGGGTGGATGTCCAGGGGGGGTAGGTGTCCTAGAACCATAAAAGTAACATCAAGTAGGGGAGTAAGCAAATATAAAAATAAAAGTTGTGACACAAACTTACCTCCCCCTTGCTAATGATGTAGAAGGCATCTCCCCTGGAGCCCTCCACTATAATGTATTCACCTTCATGGAAGAAGTCTACTTCCAAACTGTTCGCCAACTTGAAGAGGTTATCGGAAGACAAATCTTTGAGCAAAGGCACACTGTGAAAGAAACAAGAACGTCAGATATTAAAGCTCCACTGTACTACTTATAGCTATACTTGCGCCCTCTAACATAGCAAACAATGCCTAATCGGTGACCATTGGTCCCCCATGATCCTCTTTTTCTTATGTTAATTGAGAGATGATTTGATGAGATAACCACCTGTCATTGACCTTGTAGGGTGTTCTAATCCCTCCTGTAAACTAGTACAGATGGGCTTTATAAGGTATAGGTTTTTTTTAAGTTAAATTTTGGATCTCAATCTCAATTGAAAGCTACACATTGGTGTATCACCAACACAGATGGTCTATCAAGATAGGATTATGATACACCTTGTCTATGGCAAATATCGTGTGTACGTCATTTGCAAAAGTTATGAGAAGACAAGCCTTTGAGGAGAGGCACACTTTGGGTGAAACAAGATGAATCATTTAAATGAGATATATAGGAGTAATATGCCTAGGAATCAGGTACGAAGATAGTGTTTTATTCACTCTGTAAGAGGTTTATTGAAGACAAAGTATTTAAAGTGCACCAATCAATTGGAAAATAATTTGTGTACAGTTAGAATGTGCTGTGAACCTTTAAGGCGGAATTTTATGTCTGTTTTATTCAACAGAGGCCAGTTTTTTACGCACTTCCCCAAAAAAGCAAAACAAAAATGGTAATCAATATTCAAATCGTAATCTGGTTATCCGACTGCGTACAATTTTAAAAGGACTGGCTAAATGTTATCCAACTTGAAAGGAACATGTGTGTTTGGTGGGTAAAGGTTTACCCGACTTCTTTTGGAGGATCTTTCAAATCTTTTTTCAAACGTTTAGTCTCGGTAAACCCTCTTTTTTCTTGCTTACCTCTTAAGGAAGTTGAAATACTCTTCATGGCGCTGCATCCCAGTTTTCATCATGATCAGCTGGAACACTTTTCTATCGATAGCCCATACTTGCGCGTCAGTGACGGCTGCAAATTTAGAAAAGGAAAGAAGATATTTGTAGAAATAATTGCGAAAATAGATTGACACAAAACGTTTATAACACGTTTTGTTTCACTTTGTATTAATAGATGGATATGCTGTATCGTGTAGTTATCTAATAATTGATTTCCAATCAATATTGAAAAATAATCTTTAGTTCTGGTAGCAAAGAGGAAATTGGAATGAAACTTGTTCAACTGGGATATTGGTGCATATTTTGTACTCTTGATGGAGTATACTGTTATTCTGTCATGATTGTATTCTGCTTTGTATATGTTATTGGAATTGAATAAAATTGGATTGAATTCGTATCCAAAGATAGATATGTCAGATGTGTTTATGTCCCTTAGATTGTAATATCTGAGAAGATCGCTGTTAATTTTTTTAAAAGGGACGTAAACACTAGGTTTACCGATCATACTAGTCTGCTAGCGTTTCCAGCATGTTTATTTTAATATTTTGTGGGGGGAGGGAAGGCTCTACATATTCGAATAGCGAAAAAAGAAAGAAAAAGGGAGAGAGGAAGAGAGAAAGAAAGAGAGAGAGGACAGGCGCGTACGCAGGGGGGGGGGGGGTGGGGGGGGTTTTGGGGGTTAAACCCCCCCCTTTGGTAATTTTTTGTGTGTAAACCCCCCCCCCCCCCCCCAAACCCCCTAAAACCCCCCCTTTTGGATTTTTTTTTTTTTTTTATTTTTTTTTTATTATTTATTAAAAAAAAAAAAAAAAAAATATTCCATGGCCGACCTAAAAAAGGTGACCTTACCCCCCCCCCCCCAACGGGTCAAAATGTCAAATTTCCAAATTTCGCGACCCCCCCCCAAAAAAAAAAAGTGTCCTCTTACCCCTCCCCCCCCCCCCCCCCCCCCCCCCCCCGCTTATTCAGCGGTCGGCTGAGTCGTTGCGATTTTTTTGGGACCAAAAAAAAAAAAAAATGTGTCCTCTTACCCCCCCCCCCCCCACCCCCCCCCCCCCCCCCCCCCCCGCTTATTCAGCGGCTGGCTGAGTCGTTGCGAAATTTCGGACCGATTTATAAAATTTATAAAAAATCCTGCGTACGCGCCTGGAGAGAGAGATGAAGATTAAATAGAACACGTAAAGAGAATATTATACGATCCCCTACGTAATCCATCGTATTAATGGCGTTAATTAGCATGTTATCCATCGTGTAACACTGATGGCGAGTGTTGATAGTGATTCGTTTGACCATTAACACCATAATAGAGTAACAAGAAAACAATATTACGCCGTGGTCTCAAATAGAGAGGGGTAAAAAATAAGCTACTATTAAATTGCATAAAATGCCAGTTAGTGAAGCGTTCATGCACCTTACAATTTCAAGTCTCGCAGAGAATGCATATTTTCGAAATACTATTTTCTTTTGAGAGAGGAGAGGAGTGTGAAAAATGATTGTATGCGATGTCTTCCTGACGCTTCTTCGCTGATTTGATGGATACCTAGAGGGCATTGATGTGTAGTCGATGACAGGAGTAATTTCGGTAATAGTATCTCCCTCTTTCTCCTCGCTCGCATTGCAAGTGTTCGGCATTGGTGTGCAGACGCCGACGATGAAACCGCGCGAAAATGAGATGAGATGGCGCGAAAATAATTAGATGAGTGATTTCAATAGCAATATCGGTAAATGGATCACAGGAAACAACTTGCATAATTATGATGGTCACACAATTAGAAGCAGTGAGGATCGGTACAGGCATGGAAAATTTAATTAATATTATAACTATGGCTTCATTTGAAGGGGCACAACCCCCCTCACCCAATGTTTTCGGCAGATATCAGATAACGTCTCATATGGTTGGTTAAAATGGAAATGTCAAGAGAAAGACTAATGAAATGGGACCTGAAAAAAAAAATGGAATCATGCTCGATGTATATGGAGCACGTGAGTATTTGAGGGAGGAGCATGGGTATAATGTGCCCTCATGACATATTGCCCCCCCCCCCCAAAGAAAAAAGACATGCTTCATTGGTAGTAAGCGGGTAAATTAGAAATCAATGCAAATCAATAAACGTTCAAAGGGTATATATTTCATTTTCAGAATATTTACATTTTCTTCCTAAGATTTGTAATTCTAGGCGACCCCCCCCCCCCTTCACTACCCACAGTAATGCAAACCTCCCATTTAAAACGCTTTTGCCCCCTTTGAAACCAAAGTCTTGATACGCCACTGATCTGGAGGCATAATATTGAGATGCAAAATATTTCCATAACGCTATTTTTATCGGGTCGTTAGAAGTGTAATTACAACGGAACGTGGGCGAGCTATGCCAACTCTTTCCTTCCTTTCTTCTTTTTTGCATCAAACTTAATCAGATTCAGACCATTTTTAGGTCATTTATAACGAAAAAACCTCGCAAATTGAAGCTATAAAGGCCTCGACCGTTCAGGCTAGGATGAAAATAAAATCGATAACGTTCTGTTTAAGATATGATATGTCTTTGTTTTACCATTCAAATGACAGATTGCGATCATTATATTATTGTAATTTCTCATATCGTAATACGACTCAAATGAAGTCTGGTACAAGTTATAAAACAAACTAGAATCAATGATATATTTGTGGTATTTCATGTGTTTTTCAGCCTTTACATGACATATTCGATGACACCCGAGTTACGTCATAGTGCCCACGTCGTTATCCGAAACTAATCAAAGCTGGTTCAAGGTATAAAAACTATTAAATACAATCAATACAGTTCTATTTATTCTCTATGATAGTATTTGCATTCTTCCGACTCCGACCTATAGGTTATTATATAAGTGTTTCATTAATGCCGATTCATGTCTCAACTGATCTTGATTTTGTCCGAACAGATTTTTATCGATTTTCTGCTGCTGTCGCTCCAAGCAATTGCATCAATGGAAGCGTAACCATGACAACCCCTCTTAGCAAGCCACGGTAGATTTTGTTTTGATCTTGGGAGAAAAGTGCGGTCGAAATCGAGATGTGAGAGGGGAACAGCATAGCTACTAAAACAAAAATAAAGTAAATTGCAAGATTGACAAATGCGATGGGAGCGCAATACTCGTGAAATTAAACTGAGTGGAAGGAAAGAGAAAGGCATATTATTAGTCGCCTCAATTTGTGAACGCACCTAAAGATTCTTTGGACAAGGAAAAGCGACAGAATGATTTTTCATTGCAGAGAAAGAATTTGAGAGAAGCGGCGTGGCGTTGATTGAAGAACTGCACGGATTTACCGGGATTTCTTTCTTCTTCTGAATATATAAATATCCTTTTAGGATCGTTATCATTTTTAATTATATACATTTTGTTAATTGTATTACGTCAAATGTTCATTATTTGTTTTATGAGGTTCAAAAACTACTTGAGGTAGAACAAAAAAATCGAAACGAAAGTTTAACATAATTATGTCAGGATGCTTTTCACATAGTAAAAAGTGTTGTTTTATGGTTTATTCAACTTTGTGTATATTTACTGTATTCTACTGATACAATGAAATGAAGCCCGATGCCGGATCTAAGTCAAGTTCAACAGTTGGACAACTTGAACCTCAGTCTAACCTAATTTTGTGAAAGGCATCCTAACCTGGGCAGAAACCCAGCATTGGGCTTTAATGTAAAGTTGAGCTCTGGTCACGCGATAACAATGTGAAAGAAAAAGATTTGCCTGGAAGCAATTGCATGGTAAAGGTTGATTATGTAGTACATTATGAGGAAGGTTGTATTCTATGAAGTTTTGGAATAATACAAATTGAAGAATATTCTCAGTCTGCCTGGAGATCAAATTCACTGTGCACATAAATGAGTACTTGCGAATACACACAAGATTTAATGCTTGTTCCAAACTTTTAAGCTATTTATTGTCATTCAAATACAAGGGTATTTTAATAGCAGTCCTGCTCAGAAGGAGTTTTTTTTTAAGTTTAAAAAAAAACTATATATATGTAATTTTTACAAACTGACTCAAGACAATGAGAAAGTACAAACATATCTTTTCGTCTTTACCAAAACTCAAGTTTCTCTTTAAATGTTAGTAGAATACGTGCTAGTACTGAAGTAGGGACGACTAATACATACCAGTGATGGTGGCTGTTCTGGTGCAGTTATAGAGGATGGCCAGTTCCCCGAAGACCTTTCCCGGTCCCATAGTGGCCAGGACGCGATCACCTTGGCTCACCTCAAGGGTACCAGCTGAAGCAGAAAAAGACAAGGAAAAAAGCAAAAATAAAATAAATAAATAAATAAAAAGGAGACAAAGGATGATGTTGCTATGGTTACAAGTTAATGATGTTTGCGTCCATGGACCTTGTTTTTAATTCCCGCCCGGGGACGGATGATGTTGATGTTTATGTGCTGCTATGTAAGCAATTACAACATACTTAAGGGAAGTAGTAATTGGTCTTTGTAGCAGCAGCAGCAGCAGTAGTAGTAGTGGCAGTAGTGGAAGTTTCTCTATCATAAAATTTATTATATTTCTATTTGCCGGCATTAATACATAAAACCCGTGTATTGCTTTATTTGTTTGAGTGCATGTATAGTTTGGTTCGATAGACAGATACGCGACAGACGCGTTTCTTATCACTAAACAATGTTCTTACAACTATTACATTACATTACATTCACTAATGTACCTTAACAAGGTCAGTGACAGTCTAATGGCATTGCTATACCCCTAGAAATATGGGGGGGCTGGGGGTTCAGGCGTAATAATTCATAAATCGCCAAACTGTCATAATTGACCCCTAAATCCAATCAAATCGAACGGGGAGGGGGAGGGGGGTTGAACCGAATTTGGCCAAACGTTCGCAAAAATATGCCCCCCCCCCCCAACAACAACAAAAATAAGGAAAGAAGAAAAGGAAAAAAGGGTAAGTTCCTAAGATCGATTTTCTACAGTATAAATGAGTTCCCGACATGGCTTTCACAAAGTTTCAGTAAATGGAAAGCAGGTATGTATTTGTCTAAAGAAAATGTTGAGGGGATGTCACATCACAATATCCCCCCCCCCTCTAGCGTTGCCTCTGACATTTTTATCTTTCCTCATATCTGAAGTCACAGTCATTAGTAGCAGTGGGAGCCAACAGTCTCTATTTGATCAACAATCGGGTCAAGCTCCGTTCATACTTTGACATTAATCCGTATAATCCGATTATAATACGATTAATGATGGCTTAACATTGATGGTTTCTTTTCCTGATCCGCAAATGCTATAGCATAGAAGATTCTATCTGATTGCAAGTGTATTCCAAATTTTCAAAATGATTGTTGAATATTAATGGGAACGGTTCCAATATAATTTAAAACATAATTATAAACATTACATTTGATTTCTTTGTATCATGATGATATCATGTTCATTTATTCATTACGCGGTGAGGTGATATATTAGAGTCATATTATACTACGAGTGTATACGAGTATAATTCTACGTGTATGAGTTCATTCACATCTAACAAAGATATGAACTATGTCTGTAATGTGAAATGGTGCTTCTCTTGTAGATCATGGATACATCTCTCTTTCTCTCTCTCTCTCTGTTTGTTTTTAAATTCTTTCCCTCTTTTTTTTCTCTCTCTCATTCTCTATACCTCTTTCTCTCTCTTTCTCTCTCTCTCTATCTCTCTATCTCTCTGTCTCTCTCTCTATCTATCTGTCTGCCTCTCTCTCTGTCTCTCTGTCTCTCTCTCTCTCTGTCTCTCTCTCTGTCTCTCTGTCTCTCTCTGTCTCTCTCCCCTCTCTCTCTCCCTCTCTCTCTCTCTCTATATCTCTCTTGTCCTTAAAGTGGCAATGGTTCATTGTGTGACTAGTTTATGGCACGCTGCATGCAAACGCTGGTAAGTAATTAGCGTGTTGACTTGGCCACACTAATGAAGGCAACATATCGGTTTATCATCGACATGAGGGGGAGTGTGTAAATACACGTTACTGTTCTTGATGCAAAACATCCTAATTTATCATGCCGACCTTGTGTAACAGATTAAGGTTACATGTAGTAGAAATTCAACATTGTCAATAATTGCATAATCATGCCTAAATAATCATATTCTTTAAATGTACACGAGCGGAAATCAAGTTGTTAGTATATACGACCTATGAAGCCTGTATTGAATTGAAGTACATGGCTCGTATGTCAAATTTGGCAGAAAATTGCAAACACGTCACTCAAAAGTAGGACAGTGCTCCTTCGCGGATAAAATCGTGAATTTAGAGGCAGAAACCTCGAGTTATATTGCTCAGGTTTCCAAATCGGAAAACAAATTGAAAGATTTGTGCCTTTGTCTTGAGAGTATTTCCTCAAAGTCAGAACTGATTTGCATTTTACGTGACTAGGAATACGTTTGATTGAAAAGGTACACAGGTCATTGCCCTCCCCTAATAATCCCTTGGTTATTTCGTCCATCCTTTCTTATAAACGTCTTCACATTCTATAAACTCCTCCTGTGAATCCTTCTTTTCTTACTATCCTTCTCAATGTTATTTTTCTTCTTCTTCCCTTTTCTTCTTCTTCTTCTTCTTCTTCTTCTTCTTCTTCTTCTTCTTCTTCTCCTTCTCCTTCTCCTTCTTCTTCTTCTTCTTCTTCTCCTTCTTCTTCTATTCCTTCTTTTTCTACTACTACTACTTTTTCTTCTCTTGATCCTCCTCACCCTCCTCCTTCTTCTTCTTCCCTCTCTCTCTCTCTCTCTCTCTACATATAGCCATATTATTATTTTATCCCTCTTCTGTTATTGTTCCTTCCCGTTCCTTTCCAATGACCCTTTTCTCTACATTAAGGCTTCAAAAGCCTGTCCCCTTTTCAAATGTGTACCCACTGGCAATGAAAACATAATCATTCAACAGTTTGCCGATATAAGTTACCAAGTGGGTGTTGCTGCTTATTGTGCGTTATGGTTAGTTGAATGCAGTATTGGCTAATGCCAGACGTAACCCACCGAAGATTGCTTTATATTTTTTGCTTCATGATTTGAAGTGTGAATCATCATAACTTTCACGTTATTACTTTGTTAATTAAAAGGGTAATCAATCAATGGTCATTTATTTATTCTCAAAAAAGAACTCCTGAAAAGTGTCCAATATCAGCTCAAATGTACAATGAGTGTTTTAAGGCAGAACGGGTTAGAAACCCTTAAACTACAACTTTAGATATTATACCAATAACCATATGAGCATGCAAGACTTACTTGCCCCGACGTAGAAGTGTGCTCCTGAGTCGCCCTCATTGATGACTATTTGGCCCTTCTTATAGTCGATAGGGAACATGCACTCCACTATCTCGCGGGTCTGTGAGCTGTCGAAGTTCTTGGTGAAGTCATTGAGAAGGATAGCATCCCGGATCACCTGCTTTGAACTAAGGTTTACAAAGAAAAAGAAAAGAGAAATAATTATTTTAATTTCAAACATTGAATTTTGCAGCATTGAGCACGATCGCGAAGACTTTCGAGAAATCCACTGACACGCGACTTCAATGGTAATTTGAATTAATTATAGATACCATCATTATTCGAATGATGAAATACGTCATTGCAATGTTCGCACATTCCAGATGGTGACGCATAAGGCTTTAATTGGAATTGCTTTAGGCTGCTTTTTCGAAAGTCTTTGTGATCATAACCATCATTAAATTATGTTATTAATAGATCTTATACGATATCAGGGCATAAGATAATTGATGGTGCGATCATACACACACGGACAGGAAAACAATTACATTTTGAAAGGAATCTGAGAAACTTTGGTTTGAAAAAAGTGCGTAACATTAAAATGTTGAGAATTAATTTTTTGTTTGGTAAAGTGTCCATTTTGCATCATCTATACGATAAATATAGGGTCATACGACTACTGTTAATCATCATCATCATTTATCATCGTCATCATCATCATCATTTCGTGTCTCTGTTTTATGACGAATGTAATGTCTGTGAGAATGTGTTAGCGACCAGTAGAAAGCCAAAGATTTAAATATCTATCCACTTTGCTGTGAAATGCATATGACTTCGTGCAATCAATATATACAATATTAGGATATGTCTAGTCTATATAATCTTAATCATACTTTTTAGATTAATGTATACATTTTAAATTTTAAACTTAATAAATGAAATTTCAGTGATGCAATAAAAAATAACGACAGTGACTTTAATGATTGTAAATCATAATACTACACTGTTCAAATGAAAAAAGTTGAAACAATAACATTTATCATGGCGATTATTTGGATATTTTACGTTAATAAACTGAATTTATTGTGCCAATAAACGTAATTCTCAGCTAACAATGGAGTCCATAGTTACATTCACTCGAGAGATTGTCGTCATATTAAATACCAACACGCATTTCATCATAATAGTATGCATTTGTACACGACCGTGTAAGCACTACACCTCCGCAGTACTTCGTTGTAATGTAAATCAATCGCCCAGTATATTAGCATTATTTTGTTGTCATGCAAGACAAACTCATAGGGTGGTATTCTCGAAAGCGGCCTAAGTTAAATCAGTGGCCTAAACCTGGTTTAAACCATGGACTATCTTTTTTGCTATTCTCGAAGGTGGCTTAAAGATAAGCCAGGCTTAAATACGTCATAGTTCGGCCTAACTTTAGGCGGCTCAGAGGGCAGGTTTAAATACGTCATAGTTCGGCCTAACTTCGCGTGACGTCACTTTTTAGTTAAATCGACTGTCCGCGGAGAGTGAACGGTAAGTTTTGCATTTGAATTTCTATATTTGATAACAATTTACACTCTTTTGTATGGATAAGCGCTCATGAAAGTTACACCAGCTAATAAAGTATTTTTTTTACTTTCATGTTGCTGTACTGGTGATAATCTAAAATGCTTTTAACTGAATAAATTTGGAGGAAACTTGGTAAATGTTCACAGTGTTCGCAGAGCAGTCCCATACGTGCAAATAATTGTCGGTTAACATTTTCGTTTCCTGAGATTGAGCAATTTCTTACCGGGTAATTCTTTTTCTTGGCACTATTGTCCTTTCGTACGCATATACCACCTTAACACCACCTTAAAACTATCATTGCTAGACGTAGAAACTATTTTTATAGTGGATTTTCGAGACGATGTTGCCTAAAAGTGGACTATAGCAGTCTCTTTCGTTCGTTAGCCTCTGATTTGGGTAGTGTCGGCTGTTGTAATTTGGGTTGGAAAGTAGGCTAATAACTATTAAGCTAAATAAATGTAAGTATAGAGACAAACAAAATGGAGCCTGCAGAAACACGTGTGGTTGCTTTGGTAGTTTAATCCAGACTCAATATCCATGTGCTTTTACATGTATAATGTAGTGAACAGAAGACCCTTGCATACACTTGCATTGTGTGTATGCATCTAATATGAATAACAATGAACTGTGCCTTAATAACAGCTGCAGTGCATTTCTAATTGGCATGTTAATTTCAATTGCATGTTAGTTTCAATGAACCTGTTTCTAAACATAACATCGGCTCCTCTCTTTCAGCCGACCCTACCCAAATCAGAGGCTAACAAATGAAAGAGACAGAAATTTCGGTCTGGTATCACCTCTGCCTGAGCTGGAGTGCAGTGCTAGTTGTGGCTGTTGGTGTGATGATTTTCATAACCACCCACCCCCCCCCCCCCCCCCAAGAAAAAACTTTTTTTTTTTAAACAATATTAATAGACCTAGATCTAAATTTCATCAGAGTCTAGTCTAGACAGGTCTAATAGAAATTGAAAGGAAATGGACAGAAGCTTCCTTTTTTTGACATACATTTGCTGATAATGTTACTGTAACAGTAGTTTAGTCTAATAATACTATTAGTTAGTAAACTACAGAGAAAGATAAATTGTAATTTCTTATCAAATATCAACATATTTTTCATCTTGATTTTCTGCTATTTCAGGTTCTTTTCAATTGATGCATGGGGATGAAAAAAGAAGGCCTCTCCCAAGCTATGGTGTCCCGCCTTGTGAAGTCCATCTCAATAGCCATTGCCAGGAGATGGGAGCAATACATCTCAATTCCTTCAACAAGAGAGGCAGTCCTGCAGAGTGCAGACCCAACATGAATGTTATAATTACTGCCATTTCCCTGGCGTTAATATGGTGCACCCACATAGGCATCTCCAAGCCAGTTGGCCCAACACCAGTTATTTCCTGAACAGGAAAAATAGATACTCCATTTTTCTTGGAAAGTCTGCTGGTGAGTAAAGCTGTAATTACGCCTAAATTTTGTAAACTAAATCATGTTTATACAATTTTTATTAAAAGATCTCCTGATTTTATGAATCTGCAGATGTGTCTACAGGTACATTATGAAGTGATTTAAAATTGTTTTGTCTGATGAATGTAGGTGCAATCTACACTCAAACTTTTATTCATTTTACATCGGCACGAGCTAATATTTTCAGCTCAATTGCCATGGCTACCAGTCACTCCTGACAGTGACAGCTTGGTCTCGACTTTTGGGAGGAACTATCTCTGAAAATAAGACACAAATAATCAACAGTTGATTAACTTCTTTAAAATTTGGGTCAGAAGAAAATTCAAACCTACCGCTAACAATTCTTGACCATATAAGACTTAGAGACCTACAGACTGCAGTACAGTACAGTGCAGTAAATTTTTATTTTACTTTTTCCCCTTTCACGAAGCTCATTTTGGGAGATAACATAAACAAAGACAATATGTGGTCTAATGTTAGATTGAACTAAAATGGAAAAGATGGGCTCTAACGATTAGGGCCTTGTAAAATCTCCATTCCAGGCTGCGTTTACATCTAGGTTAAGCCAACTGTCGGTTGGTTATCTAAGTAAGATGTAGACCTCTAGACTTGATTTTAGGAAAGGGACTAACTTGGCTATAGACTTTAACTACTGTGCAAGCACATTTATGAGATAGTACTGCAAGAATGTGTATGTTTGTTCTTGATTTTAAAAGAGATACCGGTACTCATTCTGTAAATCAATGATTACTAGTAACTGAGTGGGGAGGGGGTGCCTAGTCACTGCCTACATGAAAGGCGCCTTAAATTTTGTTTTTTTAAGTTAGAGTAGATCTTTGATATTTTAATGAGGTCTACCGTAAACCTTTTTATTTTTGTTTCAGAATGATGTTTTTCTTCAGTAAAATAAATGAAGGCAAATTCCCTGATAACTGAGACAAATTCAGAGAGAGGAAGGAGAACTACTGAGCTGCTGAATTTCTGACAGGTAGGCTGTACGAATAAGTTGTTGTTTGTATGCCCAGGTACTTCAAGGATGGCATTTGTTCATTCACATATTTCCATCAATACTTTCATGTAATTGATTATGCACTCCACTTTTACCACAATGTACATGCAAGACCTTTTTAATGTTTAACAGAAATAGGTTTCAATGTGCTTCCTTTCATTCTTTTCTCTTTTCATTAACAGACATACTTGCAAGGACTATGAAGTTCTACTTAGCCTCTTCAATGAACCAGACTCCATCTGCTGTAACTGTGACTGCATGGGGATCAAAACCTTTGTATTATAATTCTCATAACATGACGCTATGGTAACAAACAAGCAACCATTGATAAAAAGCCTGATATGTCCTTGTTTGTGTGTGAACCACAAAGCAACCATCACTCATAAGGATGTTTTTATGTACATCAGATGTTCATTGTTTCACTGGAAAAATTGTGATTTTGAATCATTTAAGAAATCATGTTTTATAATGTGTTTATAATATAGTGCAAGTCATGATATAACAGATTCCCTGCAAAAGAAACACGGCTCAAAAGTAGACTATGCTTTGTTTTAAAAATAAGTGGGAGAATCTAATGTAACAAATGCATAACATTTAATTCTAATAGTTTCAAGTAGCAGATTATGAGGCTATTGGAGCTTAATATTTGATTTTGTCCTTCAATTTTATAATCGTATTCATCGTGAATTACAATCTTTTCTGTTTTAAGAAAAATAAATAAATTGAACATAATTGTTGATATGTTATATACAATATTCCTTTCATATCTTTTTGATTTTAAGTGTGCATACTGTTGGGTTCATTGAATTATACATGGAAAAAGTCTGGAAATAGAACAGTGAGAAAACAGAGAGCTAGCGAGAGAGAGAGAGAGAGAGAGGGATAGAGTAGAAGAGAAAGGGAACCAAATGAGAAAGAACAATTTAATGGTGAGAGATGTCATGAAAATGAGAAAAAAACAATGATGTGAGATAGTGTGTGTGTGTGTGAGAGAGAGAGAGAGATGGAGATAGGGAGAAAGAGTTTTTTTTTTTTTTTTGGGGGGGGGGGGGGTATAGTGCCCCATTTTTCAAATGCCCCTTTTTAAATAGGAAATTGCCCTTTTAATACTTTGTAAGAAGTGCCCCTTTTTCCATAGGAAAAGTGTCTCTTCCCCTTTTCACCTCTGATAAGTGCCCCTTTAATTTTGACACGCGCCCCTTTTACTTTGACAATTTTCCTTTGCAATAAGTGTCAATTTTCCATTGCTATAAGTGCCCTTTTAAATCTCTAGTAAGTGCTCCTTTTCAGGTACGAGAAGTGCCCCTTAACCTCTGATAATTGCTCTATTTGAATCTGAGAGGTGCCCCTATTAACAAAATTATCGGTGCCCCTTTTCTTTCAACAAATGCACATTTCCTTTATTATAAGTGCCCCTTTTAAAATATGTTCAATGCCCCTTTTCAGGTGCGATATGTGACCCTTTTCACCTCTGATAATTTCCCTTTTAACAATGATACAATTCCAGCAAGTGCCCTTTTTGTTGGTGCTGCCCCCCGCTTTGGAAGTCGCTCCGCCGTCCCTGGACGTCGTATTGCTCAAGTTGTCGAGGTGATGCATCCTCTCCACACTGCGCGCATCCATTGTCTTAGCCCATTGTCTTAGTGCATTGTGACGTCATATTGCTCAAGTTGTCGAGGTGATGCATCCTCTCCACACTGCGCGCATCCATTGTCTTAGTGCATTGTGACGTCGCAGCTTCGGTACTGAGCATGTGCAGAAACCGTAACCATGGTGAATAATCCATGGACTAAGTTAGGCCAGGTTTAAACCATGGATCAGTTAGGCCACCTTTCGAGAAATGAAAATGACTTAGGTCAGCGGCCTAAGTTAAGCCTGGCCTAACTAAACCACGGTTTAACTTAGGCCAGGTTTAACTTAGGCCGCTTTCGAGAATACCACCCATAGGCATTAAAATGCACTTGTTCATGTATAGTTTGAATGTAGGCGTATCAATCACGAGTACACTCTATAGACGATGACTACCAACAAACATACCCATAAAAGGATAAGATTAACCCTTTACGATTAATAAGCACGACGGAGCGTTGCTAAGGGGTACAACGTGGCTATGATGCCTCTATTGACACTCTCATCAACGGTGGATGCGGTTGCTAGGCAACGGGAAGAGTGTGTCTCATTAAAACCGCGAAGATGCGATGCTGCGAAGGTGGCTGTACTCACTGCGTGTAAGTGTTCCTTCCGTTTTAAAAAGCATGTTTCTATGGAAAGCCGTTGGAGACTTTATTCACGTGCCCCAGACGTATGGAACGCGGCACACGTCTGCTAAATTGACCAATCACCGCCTGTTATTTAGCAGACGCGTGCAAGGTGCGATAGCACACGCCTGCTAGTTTATTAGCACACGTGTGCCCTTTTCCAGACGGATGCTGTTTACTGCGCATGCGTCTGGAATTGATCGACCAATCAGATACCTTGTTTAATATGGAGTTTAATGTGTGTGTACGGTGAGTGCATGCAGCGCAGACAAGCAAAAATGTGCCGGGCACGTGGTGATCGACGCACGTGGTACTCTTACCGTTCTTATAGGTATCGACTTTGATTTCTATGTCAGAAAAGAAGTATACATTGTACGAGTACTTCCATTGAGGTTGGAACTTTCTGATGCAAAGAATAGTATGTCAAATTATAAACGAGGTACCGAACTGCTATATGAACGTTTATCCTCCACCTAGTATTGGAGTTTGTAAATACTATAAAGCTAGTCTAGGGTTGATAAAGAAAAGGTAAGTCTTATATCATGAATGGTAGTTTCCAGATTTAAAATCTATCATTCAGAACCTACTCTAATTGCAAATTAGGTGATATACTATGCAACAGTGCCATTGTGATAATGTGCATGATCCAGTGTATATACATAGTGTTGGAACAACAGAGTAGATCTCTCCCCCTCTTCCATCTCTCCCTTATCTATCTTGGGTCAGTCTGTACAGAGGTCAACCTCACCCGTGGTAGGGGAACACACACACACTCTCTCTTTCTCTCCCTTTCTTCCCCAATATTCTCGTTAATGTTGTGTTGTTGAGCAACACTCACCATTGGGCTAGGACAGGGGGATTAGTGATAGGAGGCATGTTTGCTTAAGAGCTCAGCTTAGAAGTTGGAAACACTGTAAAGAGTTTGCATTTGCTTGGCACAAGGGATTGTCTGACCATTATTATTTGGTAGTTTTCAATCGAATAAACCTGCTCATAATTATCCCATAGGCCTAATTGTATTTAAGGGTTGATGTTTGGATGTTGATTGGCTTATAATACAACATGTATTGCTGTATATTGCATAAGTGGAAGTTATCACATTTCTTAGAGAAAATCAATATTCTTTAGTCTATATTTCTTGTCTTGTATAGTTTATGATTCCTTGATGTTTCTATGTTATATGTTGTGTGCTGGAGGAATACAACATATTTCTATGTTAGTATTATTATTTCTAAATCTGAGAGGATAATAGATTAGCGCGTTTATATAGATGAGATGAAGGTTTAATTTAGAGTTAGGGTATAACGAATCACCATCAGGGGCGTCTCCAAAGGGGGGGGGGGGGGTGGTACGGGGGTGCGACACACCCCCCCCCCCCCCCCCACCTGTCAGGATATTGTCGGGAAAATTGCGCTGCCGTCGGGAAAAAAGAGAAAAGGGGGA
>JAVYIG010011857.1:0-57584 GCA_035222895.1 Strongylocentrotus droebachiensis | reverse complement strand
TTGAGAATAAATTTGGTTTATTAATTTCAAAATTCTTCACTCACATGATTTGAAACAATTATATCTTTTATTCTGTTTCTATGTTTTCTGATGGAAGGGAAAACATTGGAATGATTTTCTTCTTCCTGTCACTATACACAGTGTAAGAAGGCAAATTTAACATAAAATCCACCATAATATACAATCTAAGGAAGAGCTGGGTGGTTAGATATATATATTAATATATCCATTAATTTAATGCCTTTTTTTCTATTTTGAAAATAATTAGCTCACATTAAATCAAAGTGTTAGGGGTATCATGCCTGGCTCGGAAGTTCTTATCAAAAAGTTCTTTAAAGAATATGCCCTGCATGGCAAAATAACAGATCTACAGTCATTTCTAATAGTATCTGCTACCTCAAACATTGCACACCTTTAAAATTTCGAAATGAAAAATAAAAATACATGCAAGTAATGCTTGTAATTTGGAAACCTGTTTCAGATACACTTCATAAGAATACTGAACGTTAACAGAAGATTGAATAAATGAGAGGAAAAGTGATCTAACTCAATCAAAACAATTTTTAAAAAATTATTATTTTGAGTGTGAGAGACAAAAAATATCTTCTTCATGTATCAAATCAATGAAATAATGCATGCTTATTGATAATGATTCTTTCAAGATGAATACATTTTAATTTTTGGACATATCTCAAAATTTTATAATTTTTTTCCTCCAACACTGAACTAAAAAACTGTTTTGAAAGAATAAGAGATACATGTATCTCCTCCGAATGCATTCAATTGACAATTTGACAAGATAGCACATCAACTCTTCATTTTTGCAAGTTATTTGAACCTCCATTAACTTGATGTTCCGTAGAAATGTTTACAAATCTTCTCCTCTGCCACTTCCACAAGCAATTATGTACCATAGTCACATCGCCAAACTGACTCCATACCGACCAAAAACTGACCGATTCTTGACCGCTGAAGGAAATGCACTTGTTTGTTGGGTCAGTTAGTGGTCTGGTGTTGGTCTCGTTGTTGTGACCGGGGTATTACACACAGAATATACAATATGATGATTGCTTGACCCGACTGCTTAGAAAGCTTTATCTGCTTTAAGTAATCAACCAGGGGAGCAAAAGCTTTAAGTCCTCTCCTAGGGACTTGGTAATGAGGATTAATGCCTTACCAAAGGGCACAAGCACATTGACTAGGTTTCGAACCTGGGACCTCCCGGTCCTCCCTTACAAGACCACTAAGCCATCGGACCCTCCTTGTGTGACCTTCCATGTACATGTATATAGTTGAATTGAATATCATTCCCTTGAAGATTAAATACAAATGACATGAATTGGCAGGCAAGTATTTTAAGGTGCTTCCTTAAGCCCCATTCCAACATGATTCAGTAAACCACTAACAGATCAATTTATAATGCTGCAGCAAATATTCATTGATGTAAGCGAAGTGTACTTCACACATCTTGGTATATCACAACAAACACATCGGTGGTCCAGTGTTCCATGCAGCTACTCCTTTTAACCCTCGCACCATAGCCCATTGAAAGAGATAGCTGTGACACAAGCACACATGCACGCTGGAAGTTTAATTCATGAGTTCCTATAGTTCCCTCCCCCATACAATCTCAATGAGAGGAAACGATTTAGGTGCTCCCTGAATATGACCTTTGAACGAATGCAACTTCCATTGATATGCATGTACATTGAAATTACCGCTACTCTACTAGCTATGCTCCACACCATTGCTTCTTGCCATCTATTGACAAGTAATATTTGTATTTCAGTGCAGGGGGGTGTTTCACAAAGATTCTAAGTTGGACTTAAAAATTATGGACAGCCATTTGTAGCATTAAAATAAAATATATTCAAAAGCAAAAATTTAAGTATTTTAGACTTTTCATGAATTCCACATCAACAACATGAAATCTCCTTGATAATAGAAAATATGAATTAATTGAATCAACATTTTATGCCTTTAAAAATAAATTTTACAAAATATTTTCAAAGATGCTTATGGCTTTCCATAATTGTTAAGTCCAACTTAGAGATAACCTCAACTTAGGATCTTTGTGAAACACCCCCCCCCCCCCCAGGTTTCTTGGTAGCGGTTTACAGCATCATGTATGAACAGAACTTGACTAAGCCTGGAAGCCCATTGCTCACTTATTCCAGGCTTTTAATATATTCCCCTTTGAAGCTCGTTCACATATGACGTGGTAACACACATCAGGGTTGTTTTGTATATCCACCCAAACAATAAACAGAGAATACTTGGCAAATACATCATGAGTGAAACTCTTCAAATTAATTTAATGGCAATGTTCACTAATACTTCCATATGATGGAAGATAAAAATGAGGAATTCTTTATGTTGGTTTTAAAGCTCAACTTTGGATGGTTGTTCAGAGTCGTCTGGAGTCCTGTCAACGCTCTCCTGATTTTCTTCCATTTGTTGCTGGAGTTGCAGCATCCGTTGCTGCAACTCTCTCTGCTGAGACTGTGGATCTACAACAGTCTCCTGTTGCTGTGATATATGGCTGCCACTTTGTGGACTGTCTGAAGTTGGTACCTAATTGGGAAGAGGCAGCAACATTTGAGTTGTCCATATCAACCTCTTCTTCTATATTGCCACCACTTGAAAGCTTAGTCCTACTTGATTCTTGGTTTGAATCTAACGTCACTGATTGGGCTATATGTTGGTCATCCTGCACATTATGAATAGGATTAACCGCATCATACTGTAACCTGATGTTTTCAAGTTTGATGTAATCCTGCACTACTCTGTTGATTGTCTCTTTGGGTACATCGCCCAGCGCATCCAGCAGTTCAGCGTTGACTTGGAAGTTGTTGTAGGAGTCCATCTTGTGCTTGAAGGCACTGTCTGCTCTCTTGCCCTGAAGGACCTGTCCTTCCTCTGTCTCCAGGTACTGCTTCCAGATGGTGTCGAAGGCCATCTGCAGTACGGTAGGGGACGCACTGGATTCAAAGATAGCTCCGTTCCCACTCTGCTCTACACGCTCTCGGAATTCCCCATTGACATTCTTGTACTCTGTCATGATCTCCTCCAACTTTTCATTCACAACCTCCGCGAAGTCCTCCCCGAGACCTTCAACGTTCTGCAACTGGGACAACACCTTCTTGATATCGCTCTTGGTCAGGGCAAAGTGGGTGATCTCCTGTAGGTAATTTGAGAATTGCTGGCTGGTATCCACTGACTGGTCAACAACTGACTGGTCAACAACATTCCGGGCTGGACACTCGTACTCCTCGTCACCGTCCTCATCGTAGGTGTCATCATCAAGGTCGATGAACCGAGCCTGCTCCTCCTCCCCGACGGACGACGCCTGGGCGACGCCCTCCTCCACCTTGGCTCGGATCGGGAACGGAGAGCTGTCTGGTTCCTTGTTATGAAAGTTGTCTGGTTCCTTGTTATGAAAGTGGGTCCAGATCTCATTCAGTTCATCTGCAGTGTGTAAGAAGCATGGGAATGATTATATATTATGAGGAAGAGATTCACAAAAAGATGGTTTAAAAGTCCCCAGAAAGGAAAATTGATCAACAGAAGGGAAGATGGGAATCAACCGTTTCATTCATTCTTTTAGAAATAAAAAAGAGAACCTTTTCAACAGTGAATCACGATGCCCAACACAACTAGATGGAATTCGACTGCGCGCAGTCGAAAATGATGCCTCCGTCATAGAGCAATTTTACCAACCAAAACAGAAGAAATTTTTCAAATTCAAGTTCATTTGTAATCCATTAACAGGTTCTCAAAATATCGTGATTACAAGCTATTTTTGCATACATAATGAGCCATGACCTTTGACCTCATGACCCAAGAATCTACTCAGTTCATTGGCTCTGCAAGATACATACATGATCTAAGTTTGGCAGGAATCCATCAATCTGTTCTAATGATAATGCGATCACAAGCCATTTTTGCATACATAATGAGCCGCGTGACCTTTGACCTCATGACCCCAAAATCTAATCAGTTCATCGGCTCTGCAAGTAACATACATGACCAAAGTTTGGCAGGAATCCATCAATCTGTTTTCGAGATAACGTGATCACGAGCTGTTTTTGCATATATAATGAGCCCTGTGACCTTTGACCTTTGACCTCGTGACCCCAAACTCTAATCAGTTCATTGGCTCTGCAAGATAAATACATGACCAAAGTTTGGCAGGAATCCATCAATCTCTTCTTCAGATAACGCGATCACGAGCCGTTTATGCATACATAATGAGCCCTGTGACCTTTGACCTTTGACTTTGTGACCCCAAAATCTAATCAGTTCATCGGCTCTGCAAGATAAATACATGACTAAAGTTTGGCAGGAATCCATCAATCGGTTCTTCAGATAACGCGATCACGAGCTGTTTTTGCATACATAATGAGCCCTGTGACCTTTGACCTTTGACCTCGTGACCCCAAAATCTAATCAGTTCATCGGCTCTGCAAGATACATATATGACCAAAGTTTGGCAGGAATCCATCAATCGGTTCTTCAGATAACGCGATCACGAGAACGGGACGTACGGACGTACGGACGGACGTACGTACGGACGTACGGACGGACGGACAACCCGAAAACATAATGCCTCCGGCTACTTCGTAACGGAGGCATAATAAAATCATAAAAAGTTCAGACTCAAAAATAACTTTTAAAAGTCTGTTATTCCCATGTCAGAGCAAAAGTACCAAGAGAGGACCAGTAACTACGCCCTCTCACATTGCCTGGCGAAAATCATTCAATGATGATGGAAACGCCATTAATCTCAACAACCCCCCCCCCCCCCCCCCCCCACCTACAGAATATATTTCCAAAATGTTCATCTGCTCAATGATCCGAAGTTTGTTCTGGCGACATTTGTTCTAGGTTTAGTTTCATCAATAATAGAGATGTAAGAATGCTATTGCGTTTCTAGGTTATGTTTAGGGTTGAGGTTGGGAATTGATAAGTGTTAGAGCAGAGTAATTGCTGTGGGAGTATGTGTCATACAATCCTCTCAACAGCGCTTTAAAGCCTGTCTGTACTAGTTTGGCCAGGGGGATTAGACCTCCCTGAAAGATCACTGACAGGTGGTTATCTCATAAAATCAGCTCTCAATTAACATAAGAACTTGAAGATGAAAAAGTTGAAAATGATGCCTCCGCCATTGGGAAATTTTTGCAAACTAAAACAGAAGCAAGCTATTTTTGCATTCATAATGACCCCTGTGACCTTTGACCTAGAATATCATGACCCCAAAACTTATTCAGTTCAGTGGCTCTGCAAGATATATACATGACCCAAGTTTGGCGGGAATCCATCAATGGGTTCTTGAGATAACGCGATCACAAGCTATTTTTGCATACATAATGAGTCCTATGACCATTGACCTTAGATCTCGCGACCCCAAAATCTAATCAGTTCAGTGACTCTGCAAGATACATACATAACCCAAGTTTGGCGGGAATCCATCAATTGGTTCTTGAGAAAACGGGACGGAACGGGACGTACGGACGGACGGACAACCCGAAAACATAATGCCTCCGGCTACTTTGTAGCGGAGGCATAAAAAGGGGATCATGGGGGACCAACAGGCACCGATTAGGCATTGCTTGCTATATAGAGGGCGCAAGTAGCTATAAGTAGTGCAGTGGGGCTTTAACTCTCATGTAAACAAACAGTTCATAAATCAAATGATCAATTAAAATCTCAAACCCCTGTACTCACTGAGGGTCTTAGCCTTGTCCAGGAGAAGCACCTCCACCACTCCATGTTGCTGGATAGCATTCAGGAGTAGCTTGCCTTCCTTGGAGAAGAGGAACACCATGGGGATGTTGACATCGTCCGTCCCGTCTCCGGACATGGCAAACATGGCCGCTGTGTCGCTGCTGGTGTCGGGGACGTTGTCGATGACGATGCCGCCGTGGGCGCCGAACTTCTGCAGGTGCCTTGCCTGGCGGATCAAGATGTTTGGACGAGTATTCATTTTATTGGTTAGAATATCGGTGGATCAAAAATCTTTGTACTTTGATAGAACAGGGGGGAGTTTCACAAAGATCCTAATTTGAACTTATCTCTAAGTTGGACTCAACAATTATGGAAAGCCATTAGAATCTATGAAAAATATTTTGTAAAAGATATTTTAAAAGGCATGAAATGTTGATTTAAATCATTCATATTTTCTGTGATCAAGGACATATCATGTTCTTGATGTGGGATTTATGAAAAGTCTAAAATATTTAAATTTTTGTTTTTGAATATATTTTATTTTAAGACTACAGATGGCTCTCCATAATTTTTAGGTCCAACTTAGAGCTAAGTTTGACCTAGGATCTTTGTGAACACCCCCCTGGAGTATTATGGATGAAGTTCTACTATAGTCTGTAACAATGCCACTGTAAGTTCTGAATTTATGCAGGTTGCTTGCCTGAGTATTGATAAAACTAGAACTGAATATAGTTGTAGATGTGGTGAAAGTGGGGAAAATACATTTGGGAGTTGCTTAGGTAGGAATAGAAGACATTTCAGGGGTAGTAATACTTTAAAGGTAAAGACCAGTATTGGAAACGCCCCAATTTCAAAAAATGAAATGGAAGCTCTTATTACCAATCATGTGAAAGAATATGTTTTGAATAATACATGATGATAAAAATGTTGACGGGAAACCGCCTACTAATTAATATATTTGGTAAATTAGTGTATCTCTTGCCTGTTGAGAGATACAAATGCACGTGTCGCGCACGTGTGTGTAGTCCCATATACATCTTTCTGTGTACAGTGATTCTAACTTTATGAAGACTTGGCCAAATTTCTTATCATTTTGATGATTCCAGAACTTTGCAGTACATCTATGCTAGATGATCAACCTTTTCTGATCGATTTCACAATGCAATCGTATGACCAGAACTGGTCTTTAGCTTTAAAGTAAATGTGAAGATGATATCCTAATGGTTACAAAAATACTTTGAAGTAGGTATTTTCTAATTACTTTGCAAACAAACTATATGAATACTGTGAGTCCTGAGTGCAACCATTACCTCTGACAATCTAATCTTGGCCAATAACATGTATTGTTATCTTTATAAGGCTTCCAAGTGGTACAATAAATCAGTGTATTTAATATCTTTAGCGCAGTACCTGGATGACTGATCAATATCGTTTTCATATTGCTCAGTCATCAAGGAACTTCAACTATCGATATCAATATCACACAAAAACAAAGCCATATTTACCGAGGTAAGTAAAATTGTGTTATTTCGCAAGTCATCCTGATACAGATAATCATAATAATATTGTGTGGCTTTAATTTTGTGTGATACAAAAATATATTGCTCTTGCTATGACAATAATATTCTTGTATCACACCCAAAGCCATCCAATAATATATAAGTATTACAAACAAATCCTCCCAATGACAAGTATCATGGCTCCATAGTATGGGTGTTCATCATAATTTCTAAATGTCAAATGTATTCTAGATCATCTCACAAATCACATAAGGATCACTACTTTGAGGGCCCATCATTAGCTTTTTAGTTGATTAGAATTATAATGAATATGAAAATTGCCAAAATTATTGATTTCTTATATTCTTGAATGTATATATAATTTGTAAACTGGATTGTATGAGTCTCCGGACTTTTTATTCAGCATGTTTTTTAAACAATAAACCAGAATTGAATTGAATCACGTTCATGTCAAAGTTCAAACACTGACCTTATCCACAAACATGCATTCCCCTCTGGACATGATGATAATCTTGCCCTGCATGAGATGTCCATTGGTGATACCGCTACACGCTGTGAACGGATCTGCTACGACCAATTCTCCCACAGCCTGAAACAAAATAACATATGTACATGAGCCATAATTCAAAATGCAATTCAAAGCTGATTTTGTTAAAAATCAGCTGCTCAAAAATTGATTCTTTTTCACATCGAGCTACATCACACCTGAGTTATGATCAAAAATGTATTTCAAAAGTATGAAGTAATGTCTAGTTTTGATTTAAAAAAAAAGTTTAGTCTCAAAGAAAAGAGAGTAAAGTAATTTGTTCATAAATCAATCTCTATTTCATGTAATTAAACCATATTTCAATGTTTGTAGACATAAAGATCAGCTTAGAGCAATGCCAAAAAGCACCTCTTTGCTCAAAATTAATTCATCCATATGCCCCAAAGCCCATTGGGTTTAACAGGAAGCTCACCCTAGTATTTTGTCTCATCCATAAATACATTTTGCACACAGTGTGTGCGGGCAAGCACTGAATCCAATGACCAGGGTAATAGTATATTTGTAAAGCGCTTAGAGACATTTGTAAAGCCCTTAGAGACCTTAGAGCTAAATATTATTATTATTATTATTATTATTTTAAATGCCAATTTTTTTTAATATCTAGAAGGGCAATAACTCATATCACTTGAAATAAATGCTCTTCTAGCTTTCAGCTCTCACATGATGTGATATACATGTAGCAATGCACACAAATGGACTCTAGAAAATAAAGAAAGAGTGGTCGAGTGGATATGTCAGCGGACTGTGGATCACAAGGTCCGCGGTTCAAGTCCCACCGCGGCACTAATGTCCTTTGGCAAGACATTGATCTACATTTGCCACTCTCCACCCAGGTGTTAAATGGGTACCCGGTAGGATGCAAAAGCTAATGTGCTTAGATTAGCAAGTGTATCCTTGTAAGAAAGACGCCTGGCTGGAATGCTCCCCAGGGAGTGGAGAATGTGCATACTTTGTGTGCGGATAAGCCTGAATTCAATGACCAGGGTAATAATATTTATATCTGTAAGGCGCTTTGAGAGGGCCTTTGGTCCTGAAAAGCGCTATATAAGAACTAGCTATTATTATTATTATTAAATAAAAGCTCTACTATCTCTCAGCAGATGAGAAGCCCTCACATGATGTGATATAGCAATGCACACAAATGGACTCTAGAAAATGAAGAAAGAGTGGTAGTCTTACAGCAAAGTTCTCATTGAGGTCCATGCCAAACTGAGCTGGTCCAGCGGCTAGCACCATGTTCTTCAGGACGGATGGAGCCATGATCTGGACGACCCTTGGATGGTTCTCAGCAACTAAGAAGATACAAAACAATAAAATGTGGAATTGATGAAAACATCTTTGAAATGTAAATATATTTTACCCTTGATGTTCATTAAGATGAGGTTTGTCGGGCCCAGCAACAAATAGCAAAATTTAACACCAGCAAGAAATGTTATCTCTTATATTCTATCTGAGTCTATATCATCTAAAAGCCTTGTTGCATTCAACATCATATCTTCACTTCATCACTGTTAAAATGAAATCCTACAATTTTGAAAAATCTTCGGATTGGTTGTCGCTTGTACAGAAATGTTCATTTTCTCTCTTTTCTAGCAATCTAAAAAAAAAAGGAACTTGTAAAGGGTAAAACTGATAATTTGATAAACAGACATACTGTATGTACCACCCAGCAAAACCAATTATTTTCACTCAATGAGCCTGAAACAGAGACTCTGGGATGTTGGGGTCCCATCTATAAGGGAGATGTGAGTTGGTCTAGCGGCACATTCACTTGGTCAGCTTTGTGTCTTTGCCTACAAACTGACTCAGGCGACCCCGGTTCGAGACCGAATCACGTCTTTCCGATGTTGACGTTAAAGGTCGGTCCCAGACGTAAATGATCATATCTGATTGATACACGTCTGTAAAAACCTAATCACACGCACATATGTGCTGTACCATATGAAGCATGGGAGGTCTTAAATGGAGAGGTGTCAGGGACCGAGTTCAGGCTCTGGTCTGAAAAATGGCATTTCTGTATAACCTTTTGGACCCAATCTTTTTGTCCATACTGTACCTTCTGCTTGTTGACTCTTTGAAAGCTCTATCATCTCCTGCATAAAAAGAGCACCCTCCTCCGCTGCCTGTGTCGTCACAGCCTGTAAAGAAATAGGGAGAGATGGATAAATCACTTTACTGTAGAATTTATCCCCTGCCACGACTAGGGACCTTCAAAAGTATAACAGCTGATATTTTAAATTCCATTCATTTATTCAACGATATAAAAATAGTAAATGTAACATGTTGACATTGTCATATAGAAAGTAAACATATCGTTAGGGGCAACCAAAAAAGATTGAGATGTTGTGAACTGGTGCCCCTTCTACAAAATTAACAAATTACAAGTAAAACATTAGTAATAATCACACGCAAACACATCCAACACACACACTCACCCTCTTTACTCTAACAAGATAAAGAGAAGAGAAGGAGGAGGAGAGATTACATGTACAGTGTACATTGGTATGCTTTTGATTAGTTTCATAATGACATCCCCTTCAGAAATCAAGTTTGATCCAGTATTCTCTAGCCAAAAGTTTAATAAAGTGTACAGTATACAGAAGCAAAACAGATTAGTGTATTGACAATAGATGTGAAGAGTACCTATCTTTAATTATCCTTGTGACAAATACTTTGGAATGGTACATATATATTAGAACATATTTTTTCTGAATTCATACCAATGAGACACATTTTTGTAGCAATTTGCATGAGCTAAGCTGAGCATTTCCCCCTCCAATATCATACAAATTTGAGCAAAGACATGAAGAGAAAAGAAGACTTACATTGGTAGCAGTGTGCATGAGCTGAACACGCCCATCTTTCATAGTGAGTAGTCTAATGCCCATCTTATTGAGCTGCTGCATATGATCTGGGTTCCCTGGCACAAACTCAGCAGCTTTTAGACGCGGTGCATCCGAACTAAGTTCAAACAAAGAAATAGGTTCCACACTCATAAAGCATACCTGCCAACATTTAAAAATAAGAATTAGGAATTTTTAGCACGATATGATATGCCTTCGAAAATAAGAAATCGCACTTGCAGCGGCAGTGTAACTGGCAATACCCGGTAAATCTGTACCAAAAAGCGATTACAAATTCGCTGCTCGATCATGCAGCCATCCAAAGCACACGATACGTGCACTATCAAATCGCGGCACATGATAAAACAAGCTTAATTTGGCTTTAGCAACAACAAAAACAAACAAACAACAACAAAAAATCGATAATTTGAAAAGACAGAATATTCCGGATTTTCAGGTTCTAGAAATCAAGAAAAACAGAATATTCTGGATTATTCGTAAGGGCTGGCAGGTATGATAAGGTCTAGTTATTAATACAAAATTCCTGCAATATACTTCATTGAAAAAAAAATTAGAAATCATAATGAAGCTCAATTTGTTATGACATAAAATTTTACATCCCAAATTAGAAAGTAAAGAAAATTCAAAACTTAAAAGTTAAGCTTCGAAAGTAACATATTTATGGTAGTTGTTTGTAAACCTATTGGGTGGTATTCTCATAAGTTAAGCCGGGACTAAGTCCAAACTAAACAAGAATTTTAGTTCACACTTCTATGGAATGCTAGATTTCATCTTCCTCCTTCAATATTCATGACAAAGATAATCTACCAAAGACTTTGTTGGAATTCAGTCCATAGTCACATTAACTTTTTCTTCTCATTTCATTGCAAAATTAATTTTTTGGACACGTTTCATTGAGGGATTAGAATAATCTGTACGGGGTAAAGGAGTTGGCAACAGGCACTCCATAAAAGTGTGGACTAACTTAGTACGCGCTAACTTAGTACGCACTACCGGAATACCACCCAATGAATCTAAAGGGGTTCTCTAATTAGGCCCTGTACCATGAATATACCATTTATTGTTTGAATCAATTGTAAGTTCACTCAAGTACAGCTTCAAAAGATGCGACCGTTCCATTCCAGTCAATCCGATTCAGGGACTTACACAGAAGTAGCTGGCTGCTGACTGCTGGGACACTGGGAGCTCTGGACATTTTTGGCTTTTTTGAGTGGATCCCTGAGAGCTTGAGCGTAAGTGCTCCCACCTGGGAAGAGGTATTTGTGATTGGCGCAGGACCGGTCCAGCACCACGGATGTGGTTAGGCCATCATCAGCCTCAGATGTCTGTGAGGAGAATGATAAAAATATACCAGTAAATTAACATTGTTATATTCTCTACTGTATAGCTATATAAATACAAACTTGTATTAAAAAATTAAAAAGTTAAAAAAGGTTCTGCAATGCAAGTTTGAGCATTGATATCTCTATTATTACTATTTCATCATACTTGAATTTGGTAGGATTAAAAGCCAGAGTGTTTATTCAAGCAATGCGATAATACAATGTCCAAAAGAACATGATATTAATAAAAACCAATGGCATAGTCATGATTTAATAACATGAGAAGAGAAAGAACAAAGCAAGCTAAGTGCATAAGAGAGTGAATAATTTCCTTTTCGAAGACCATTAGGTGAGGAATGTGTGCATATTATTAGCCTGAAAAACCAACTCCTTTCAGTTCTAAAATGATATTGTAGCATTAGCAAGAGAGCCATAGCCCCCCTTTCCTCCACCCCCCCCCCCCCTGGCCTACCCCATCTACCACTAAATTTGTGATCAAATCTTGCTTACACATGGAAGAATGACGATACATAATCCAGCAAAAATCAGTCCATTAGATTTATCAAACATTTTACTAAATTCCTCACTTGTACCCTGCATCAAACACCACACTTAACCTTAACCCAACATAAAACCCATCACAACCAAAGCCCTAACCCTACAGTGGGGCAAATGTAGGGATCCCCCAAATCTCACCCCACACCTAACCTCATTCCAACATAAAACCCAATCCCGACTGAAGCACCAACCCAAAATTTCTAATGAATTAACATTCAGAGCAAATGTCAGTGGGGCATATGTTGGATCCCCCCCCCCCCCCCTTGACCTGGGCTCCGGCTCCACAAAACTTGGCATCAGTGACAAATGACAGTCTTTGTTATAAGCTACTGAAATCCTTGCTTCTAATTGGTTATCAGCAGATTTGTCACTGATTTTTGTAATTTGTCATTGAAAAAGGGCTTTGTGAAACAGGTCCCTGACCACCTGAATCTCACCCCATTGAATGGCACACTGGTATTAGACTGCTCCGCCTTGAACTTGGAGAGTGAGAGAGGGAGAAGATGGGCCTCAGTGGTGAAGAGATAGTTGTCCACATTGATGGCTAGATCTTTAGGCTCGGCAAATAGCAGGTAGAGGTACTTGAATGTCTCAGCTAGCACAAAGGAATCCATCCTGAAAATATATGAGGAAGAAGCGGAAGTGGTAGGTGGATTTTATTTGTACAAACCTGCCTGCTTTGTTGCGTATATCTTGTGCTCAGGGCCATGTTTCTTAAAACTTGTTATTAAATCAAGTTACAAAAACTGTTATAAGCTACTGAAATTGTGGCATTTGATTGGCTGAAAGCGAATTTGTTAAAGAAATTTAGCAATTGTTTTATGAACAGGCCAAGGTATGTATACACTAGTAGTAGCAAATTCATAGGGAATGTTGTGAATGTTCACAAAAGAAGCGCTTTGTAAGAATAAAAAGGTTAATTTTCAAACTTTGTTTACAAAAATTAAGATAATAAATAAAAAAAAATGACTGTTGCCAATATGTAGTAAATAATTTGTGATCAACCACAGTAATGTCAAATGCTTGGATAAATCTTAAAATAGTTGTGACTTATTTCATCAAGCTTCTTATCTCTACTGGTGTTAGATAAATTCAGTATGTGATGTCTCGAAACAAAGCATAATTTACATCACTGTGCCATATTTTACCTCAACTATTTACTCATTCCTGAGCTTGAACTTGAAATTCATCTTCTGCTTTGAAGTGAACAATATTTTTTATTTCTTATGATAATAATAATAATCTGTTCTTGTATAACGCATAACACATTATGATATAACGTCTCTATGCGCTTCCAAAGAGCGTTGAAAATTGTTACTCTAGCTTTAGCTCCGGCAGCCTTATCAGCTCGCAGTGCATTTCAAGGAATAATCCTACCATGCACCCATTTACCTCACCAGGGCAGAGTGTGGCAATGGTAGAATGTACAAAGTACATTAGTGTTTTGGCAGGGATTCAAACCCAGTAATAATAATAATAATAATAATAATAGGCATTTCTATAGCGCCATCTATCTAGATAAGTCTATTCCGAGGCACATTTATTATAACCCCGGTTTTAGCCTAGCAGCCGTTTATACAGCACTCCAGCATTTCAAGGAATTAATTCCTACCAGGTAACCATTTACATCACCTGGGTTGAGTGTGGCAAATGTAGATCAATGTCTTGCCAAAGGACATTAGTGCCGCAGCGGGACTCGAACCGCGGACCTTGCGATCGACAGTCCGGCGACGTATCCACTCGACCTTGTGGTTCACAGTCTGGAGACTTATCCACTGGACCACAGCTCCTCTATCTTACCTATCTTCATGGCTGCCTGTCCGTACATCTTTGATGCCTGCAAAGCCACAGTGAACACGGGCGTGATTCTGGAGGGCTTCAATGATGTTCTCTCCTACCTCTAGGTAGTATGGGTCACTGGTGGCCTGGTGGGAAACATTTAGAACATGCCTTGGACATTACAATTGGAAACAAGTCCATCAGTATCTCAGCAATTAATGCCACAGGGAGCAACATGATCTACAGTGTTGGTTGTAACATATATGTAACAGGTTCAAATAATTGTTAATGACTCAAGCAGTGATTTTGCTTGCCCGACACTTTTGATATTTCTGAAAGGCTTACTGACATTTCCTCCCCCCTTCCCCCACCTCTCTCTCTCTGTTTTTTTAATTTTCTTTCTCTCTTTCCTTCTATCTTCCTTCTTTCTTTCTTTCTTTTTTTCATCTCTCTCTCTCTTTCTCTCCCTCCCCCCCCCCAATACCTTGCAGATACATGTAGGATACATCAAGCAGGTTAACTCCAAGCCCCTTACCTTGTATAACATGTATGTGCTCTCAATAAACTCTGGTCTCAAGGGATGCTGTCCCCAATAAACATCATACTGTGGAGTGAATGCCTTCAAGAAAACAAAAGGTTAGATTAGATTTCATTTGATGGTAATCTCATGAGTAATCATTAAGTAAACAGAACATAGAAAACAGTATATGAGAGGTTTTAGTTCATTAAATCATTTTGGACTCCATGGTAGAACACCTTGTGTGGTAATGTCACAACTGGGCAGGACTATCCAACTGTTTTAATAACATTGTCAATTATGTTTGTTTGTTTGTTTGTTTGTTTTTTTAATATTAGTATATACATCAAAATCAAATGAAATGCAATATTTTAGTTATCTCTTTGTTTGTTTACTTACTTATCTCGGCTCATTATATGAGTAGACGATATCATTTTAGTTTTTCATGATGTAGCCTTTTACTAATACCTGTGATGAGATTGAATAAGCAGCTATAAGACAAGAACGCTTCTTTCGGAATAAACCGACTAACTACAAAAACTGTCTGTTTTTTTTCTTACCTCTGGAAGAAAGTTATGTCTCTGTGTGACCTGATACAGCATCTCATGTGTCTCTATAGCTGGCTCAATATCACCAAATAGAACCTGAACAGAACAAACAAATATAAAAATAATAATAATTATAATAATAATAATAATAATATGCCTTGTTTACACAGGGTAGCCTTATAAGTATTAATACCGATCTCCCTGAGGGCCCTGCAATCATATCATTACCCGGCTTTGGCCGAGCTACCATGAAAGGCGCTCAAGTAATCGACAAATTCCTTCCTACTGGGTACCAATTTAACTCACTGTTCAACTTAAACATTTCATATCTTAAATTAAAAAAAATAAAAAATAAAAACTATTACAAGTTCACTTGTCAAATTGACACAATAATTATGTATAGGTATTCTTCATAGCAAATTGGATCAGATTTAAAACAGCAGCAGCCTTCCCAAAATCAGTGTTTGCAAACGAGGCTAAAACAATTTCCCTGAAGAGAAACTGAAAAGCAATTGGGTTAGAGGATAATTATGAAAACTATTCACTCTCATTCAATATAATTATGAGGAACTTCATTCAAAAAGGAGCTAAATCCACTTTTGATGAAAATTGAGTTATTGACATCAGAACAAAAGTATCCGTTTTTCAACAAAATTATTTACCTAAATTTTTGAGCAATTATGAAAATATGCACCTTCTAATATTATTTTTCCATATACGCCTGTACAAAATCTGGTAAACAATTTTTTTCTCTGAAGTTGAGAAAATATATTTAGCTCCTTTAGGATTTGAAATCTTCATATATTGCTGATCATAAAAATATGACACTACACTCTAAACTTTCAAATATTCAAATTTGAACAAAGCATGAAAAATAATTTTATATTTGATAGATAATGTCCATGAAAGAAGACAGCAAGAAAACAGCAAAAAACTTGTAAAAATGTACAACAAAAGAGGAAAAAAAATGTTCTCATAACTGCATATTTATGCAGGGACCATTCATTATTATGATGCATTAGTTTATACATACATATATACTTATTGATATTTAAATAGCGCCTTTACTTTAACATGCTCAAAGCGCTTTACATTAGTAAATAAAACAAAATAATTATTATAATTAAAACTGACCTGTAGACCTGGCCAGAATGCAAGGAGAGAGTCCATGAAGTTTCTTGACCTTGCATGGGGGCGGTGCATCTGAACGTCCATGAGGAGTGGACCGTCGCTTATATAGCGCGTAATAGCTTCATAATGCTGTCAATTAAGGCATAGAAAAATATGTCACAGAGTTTCATATGAGATAAATGAGGATAATAATAATAATAATAATATATTACATTTATATAGCGCTTAATACAAACTTTCTAAGCGCTTACAAAAAAGATTTTAAACAAGATTTTAAAAAAAGTTGAAAAAAGTTATATCCCAAAGTGTAGTGTTATTATGGACTGACACCCTGGGATCAGTTTCACAAAGCCATTTTTCAATGACAAATGTCAACAATCAGTGACAAATCTGCTGATAACCAATCCAGAAGCAAGGATTTCACTAGCTTATATAAACAAAAACTGTTATTTGTCACTGATGACAAGTTATGTGAAATGGGGCCCAGGACTGCCACATTGTTTGGAGTAAAATGTTTTTAAGTCAAAATCTAGGCACTTTATTTTAGACAGGTATTCACCAAGTTTGTTTGTTTAAATGTATAGGCATACCCCCCCCCCCCTTTATGTTGTAGTAAGTGATTTGTTATTTTTTGTAGCATCTTTAATGTATTATGTTAGCTAATCAGGGTCAGCTAATCACAAGGCTTGTTCCTTTCTTGCTGTCCCTCTCATACTTAATCCAAATGTATACTTTGTTATTAATTTTTCTTGTGAATTTTACCCTTTGTATCATGTTGATTTATGAATGTTTGCATGTGTTTTTCTGGATTTTTATGAGCAAATAAATTGAAATTGAAAAATTGAAAAAGTAGTATATTAACCTGTTGGCTACTGAATTCTCCCATTCCCATAGGCTTTATACAGGGACCCCTGGTTTCCCAAGGCAAGGGGTTAAACATGTTTATTGTGTGTGTGAAAAATATTGACTGTGACATTACACTGTTTGTTTCCATTGATTGACCAAAGACAGTAAAGAGTTATAACTAACAAGGGATTATATACGTAGGAAATAATAAAGATGATGGTAAAATATCTTGTTTACACAGGGTTACCTCATGAGTATCAATACTGTTCTAAATGAGGGCCATGTAATCATATCATTACCCCAGCTTTAGAATAAGACTATTGGGTGTTCATTATGTATACAGTGCGTCCCAGAAAAAACGAAACCGCGAATCATCGAGAATTAACTCCATTTCGTTGAAGATCAGCCATGCATCAGGTCTTTCGTCTTCCTTGTGCATGGCTGATCGTAAAAAAACGGAGTTAAGTCTTTTGTCAACTCTGTTCGTTGCAACAGCAAGAAGACAGTAAAAATGAACCCGTTTGATCAAATTATGGAAATGCAAGCATTACTTTAAACAAAACAGAACTTTTTAATTCCTGGCTCATTTTTCCTGATTGAGGTGTCATATGAAAGGGGAAAAATTGAACTTTCTAGAAATGTGATTTTCTTCTAGAAATTCAAATACCGCCCGCCAAATGACTTTTCGGTTTCCTCTCTTCAAATTGCTTTTAATCACTCATGCGTGAAATATGCATCCTATGAGTTGCATCAAATTAAAGAGGAGGACCTAAGCTTTCCAAATATGTGTCATTTATTAATTATAATTGTGATTAAGTTAAAATTAAAGATAAAACATCGATGATTCTCGGTTTCTTTTTTTCTGGGACGCACTGTAATATATATTATGTATAATATATATAGAAGGTGTAACCAAAAAATGTTGTACGGTATCTAAATGGTCTCTTTTGCCACAAGAACCAATGAAGCCTTTTCTACACAATATACCTTCCTATCAGTAGCAACATTAATTTAATTGGAGATCATAAAACATTCTTTTTTATAGCATTTCCAAGAAGGCTCACTTTCAAGGAGAATTATATAAAGGAACCTTTTTTTTTTTGAGTTTCCAGGAGTCTCAAGGATCTGCTTCCCCAGTTCCGCCCCCCCCCCCCCACCCCCACATTTTCTTTATTATTCATAAAACAAATTGTGTGTACTAAAAAACACCCTTAAAATTCACATCTTGTGGATCGAGTCACAAAAGTACATGTAGATGAAACACAGTCAGACAAATAAATTAAAAAGAATGGTCTGAGAAATACAAATTTTCTGTGATTTTTGAAGAATCATGTGTACACAATTGTATGTCAAGAGGCCAACCTGTATTAATGGGAGAATGTAAATGTAGATGAATAGAACTTACTGTATTAAATTTGTCAAGATATGAGTCATCTCCGAGCAGAATGTAACCTTTTAACAAGTATTCATAGTAGGAGTCAATGCCAGCACCAACTCCACTTTCTGTAAAAAAAGGAAGAAAACAAATATAGAATATAGAGTACATGTGAAATAGTCCAAATAATATTTAGTGATAACATTATTTAGGTTCAAAGTGATGATGTTATTTCTAGCATCTTAAAAAATACATGCAGTAAGTTTTGGTATAAATATGTTATTCTTCTATTCCCAATAAATATATATTGAATTGGAGAAAATTACAAGTTGCACACTGTTTGACAAACTTACAAGTTTCTAAGGTTTAACAAAATAGGCAGCTTTTGTTTATGACATATGAAAAAACAAAGATAATTTCCACAACCTTGTATTGAAATTCACGGTGGATTTCATTGAGATACTAAAGGAATGCTATAAAATCTCAAAACCCTGATGAATGATTCCAAAAAACATATTATATTGCTATATATTCTTATACTTAGTACCATCTTAGATTGCATTTATTATATTGTTCATGTATTTTTCTGGTATTTCCAGTGCCTTCAGTAAGTTGCATAATATGAATATGACACTTTATATTCTTGATCATTTTGAAGCGCAATTTTTTTTAGGGCTTCAATATAACACCATATCACAGACACTGATAACACATAGTATCTCAGATTTAACATTGTTAAACAATCCCTTTAAATCAATCTCTTATGACTTACCTCTCCTGACCCAATCTCCTGTGTGAATGTTAATAACGGTCCCAACCAAGTTACTTGTACGCTGTCTCTTCGACCACAGGGTCTGCATTACACTCCTCGCTTTTTCCTACTCAGAGAGAGATACAGAAAGAGATAGGGAGTGTAACAATAGTACAGCAAGGAGTCAGTGGGAAGGAGCGAAAGGGGTAGAGTGGGTGAGAGAGGGAACAGAGAGGGAACAGAGAGGGAGAGAGGAGAGAGAGAGCGAGAGAGAGAGAGAGCGAGAGAGAGAGAGAGAGAGAGAGAGAGAGAGAGAGAGAGAGAGAGTGAGAGAGAGAGAGAGAGAGGGAGGACAGACAGACAGACAGACAGAGAAAGAGAGGGAAGACAGAGCCAGAGAGAGAGAGGGAGAACAGAGGAAGGGAGAGAGAGAGAGAGAGGGAAGAGAACGAAAGAGATAAAGGACAGATAGTGAAAACAAAGAATGATAGGGAAAGACATAACAAGAGAAAGAGTGAGATATGGTGAGATAGAAAAAAATAGAGAGGACAGGAAATGATAAGTGATAGGGGCAGAGAGGGAAAAAGAGAGAGAGAGAGAGAGAGAGAGAGAGAGAGAGAGATAGAGAGCCAGAAATATAAAGATAGGCATGAAGAAAGAAAATATTAAAGGAAGAGAGAGAGATGAGCAGATAGAAAGAAGAATTGAGAGACAGTGGGGGGTAAACAAAAAAATCAGAAAAATTCAGAGGTTATCAATAAAAAGGTAGAAACATATTTCAGATGAGAGAGAGGAAAAATAAATAGCAAACACAAAAGCAAAAACATCAAAATAAGCTCATGAGGTGGCAGTACAGTATTAATTATGCACACTCAGTTAAGTACACCAGATGGCATATTATCAAATAAATCATACTCGAAGTATGCGAACTGGGTTTATGTAAACATGTGCAGTCTCTGAGAAAACATACACAAACAGCAGATGTTTGAAATTCAATAGGTGAGAAGCAAACATATGGATATTTATTGTATGGTTCTGTATTAAGTCCAACTCAGTTTTGCCGTGCCATATCTGAAAAAGCATTAAGACACATTGTGATCATCACAAACTGCCACAGTCAATTAATTTCAATTAATATCAAATATATCCCTCCCTCTTGACAAGATTTATGTTTTGGGTCTCACCTCAAAGATGGGGTCACCGGTGAGTCGGCTCAGAGCAGAGAACTCTAGGAGCATGGTACCAGCACAGGCTGTACAGGTGTCTCTCTCAGGGCGCCCCTTACCAAGGCCATGCCTCAGGTTCACCTGATGTATCAACAAACAATGATGGTAATATTCAATGCAAGAGGTATGATCACGTTAGAGTTAGCGCAAAGTGAAAACAATTTCAAAATGTAACCAAGAGATAAGTATTCTAAATGTTTTGTAAAATTCATTTACAACAGAGCTATGATCTAAAAAAATATATATATTTCACTATGTTCCTTTATTTTCATAATTCATATTCCTGTTTGGAAAAATCCTAAATGACTGTGATAGGCTCAAACACTGTGCAGGGTGTATGCATGAGAAGTTTATAGGATATGATCACAAAGAATTTGAGGACGTTTTCTCTAGGCCTAGTTCAATATCGTAATTGCATTGCCTATAGAAAATGTTCACTTTACAAACATAATGGTTGTAAGGATTACAAATTTTAATTGCTCTAGTCTATTGATACTGCCATAGAGTGGGTTTGGTGTAAGTCATTGTGACTGTGTTAAATATACAAGGAATTAAATTAAACACTCTTAATCATCCAAACAGTTACATTTTAATCCTTAACCTTCATTCATCATTTGGAGCCTGAAGGGCGCTAAACACAGAGTTAATGCCCTTCTAGCTCTAAACACGCAAATCACATCTTTTTTTAATAGACACATCCAATTTACAAGTGTAAATATTAACATGCAGCTTTGGGACAAATGCATTGGACCTATACGGGCAGGAGCAATTAAACTCCAAAGCTGGACCAACTCATTTTACATGCGCACCTAAAGGATAATCCTAACTAATGGTTATTCCAAGCCTCAACATAATGCTCTCATAATCCAATCACAATGAAATGGAGTACAAAAGACACCCTTATTAGAGATGTAAACAATAATTGTGACTGCTTCCTTCGCATTAAAGGCTTTAGGGGCTGCTCTACTGCCACTGAGGAAGATATATCTGTTCAAATACATTCTGGAACCTTTACCTTTGGATATGGGACACCTGTGGATGTATTGAAGGCCGGCAGGAGACGGTAACCGACTTCCTTGGCCATCTGGAGGAGCTCGTCCTTATACCACTCCATCACACCGTGGTGTTCCTGAAGATCTAAGGCCGCAACGTGCCCTCCAAGAAGACCCCTGATAGAAGGAAAGAATTATCAAGATTTAATGTAGAAGACCACTTGTCGTATTAAAATCGCTACACTGTACAAAGCTTCAAATTTATTATTGGTAATCATAATCTAGACATAAACCAAATTACATCTCTTATGTTAACTGGCTTAGCCTAATTTTTCAAAATCTTACTAAACTTATCAACTTCATTGAATTCCTTAATAAATGTGTTTAGTACTTCTTGGCATTTAGCTTTCCGTTACAGTCCATAATATCCCACCAAAATTGTTGGGATTCTGCCAGAATAACTCAAAGCTACCTGCCCAATTCATTCGCTATGGGGAGGGGCATTGTCATTTTTTTTTTTTTTAAGTATCAAATTTCAGTTCTGGGGAAAAAACAAACATGATGATCCTTTTCAAATCATTGTCAGCAAATTCAAAACTTCACAAAAAAAGATTACCTTTATTGGAAACTTTCAACTATCTTCTTTATAGCAAATTGCTCCATCTATACAACTTCCACTAGGCAATGTAGAGTGACCTCAATTTGCCCCCGGATACACACTTATCTGAAGAGTTACATCCCTTTCAGATTATATGTATACAGCCCAAACTTCAAAGGCATAAAAAACACACATCTCCCTTCTTTATCTCACTTTAGCATTTCCTACCAAACCAAGGGAATCAACTTACTTTCCACAGGATAGAATTACAAACAACAATACAAATTTGAATTATAATTGTTTTCCACATATCATCTTCCATTTACAAGTAACCAATCAATTAAAGCACTTTATAGTATATCATTACCTCTGTAATTGGATTCAATTATAATTCTTCACTTATAAGGCAACACCGTAAAGTGTTGATTATCAATAAGGATATCCTGTAATGATATTTTTTCACAGAACATGGTATTGATTGTAAATGAAAAACATATTATTGAAACTAGGAGATGACAGTATTTTTTGACAAAAACATTTTAATTCAAGCGAATGACAAAAGAAGGCATTTAAATCAGCATAACTTAAACAAGATCAATAAAGTTTATACACCTCACATTTCACGCAGATAGCAAAAGTGTTAAAACTATTAAAATGGTAAAAAGAAACCACACTATTTCTAAAAAGCAGACTCAGCTAACTTGGTTCATCTCAATTCATTGCTTTATGAAGCATCGAATGTATTATAAACAAGTCCATAAAATAACAAATAGTGCAATTTTAGAACACAACTGAAGTACAAATTAACTGCAAGCCTACTGTATAAATTAACTTTAGTCATGAGATAAAACTTAAAGTGAGCTGTCTATTTCTTAACATGGTTTTATTTTTTATAAATTTAAGAATAAAACTAATGGATTTTTTTCATCTTCCATGAATGGCGAGGGGAGTTTATCCCTGCCCTTTTAGGTTTTAAACTTGGACTAAAGGTAGCACAATTTAAGACTGGCCATATATTTTACAGACATTTTACTTACCCAACAACTCTGATATTAGTCTCAAATACAGACACCACAACATCTGAGTTGAAGGAGACGTCGGCTATGACCTTCTTGACGGCATCTTCAAATTCATCAAGTAAACCAAGAAGGGCTAGAGAATCCAGGGTGTCGATGAGGGTTAGAGAGAAGCTTTAAAAAAAAAGAATAAGGCAAAATATAGTTTAATGATGATGATAATAATACATGTAGTAGGTTATTGTGCAGTGTTCATGTCTGTAACACTCGGCACTCCTGCAATTCAAAGATTGAATTCCTGCCAGGTACCCATTTACTTCACCTGGGTCAAGTGTGGGAAATGTAGATTCATGTCTTTCCAAAGGACATTAGTGCTGTGGCAGGGACTCAAACCCTGTACCTTGTGATTTGCAGTATGGTAACCTATCCACTAGGCCACAACACCTCTACCCCTTTACATGTATATCTAAACAATTCATTAAGTCCTATAAGGATAATGGACATTTTGAGGAGTGTTTCTTGTATCACAATAGTAGACACTGCTACATGTACATATGCATTATGCATATGTACTTAGATTGGAACATATTACACAAAATAATACAGCATTTGTTGTCCACACTAGGCCTGAGTCATGTCGGGATTTTCATAAACCAGGTCCCGACGGCGTTGCACCGATCGGGACCCGGTGTCCCGAAATCAGCTCGCACTTGCCTCTATAAAAAGCGCATATCATCAGTATGTCCCTTAAAAGAGACCTTTTTTATCAATCAAATAAATACACACATGCATACCTCGGCTCAGATCGGTATATTCTTCCATTTGACATTATTTTCATCCATGATTGGCGATGTTTAGTGCCATTATCGTGCCTCTAAAAGTAAAAAAACTGGGGCAGAAATGGAAAGACAACATTCGAGCCGCCATTTTGATTTATGCAGGTTGAATAAATCTGGTCAAAAAATATAAATGTTAGAATAATAAAACGGCTTTCTAAAAAATTCTTCTGTACAATATACCGATCATATAATATTTTAAAGACAAAATAAATATTTATCTCTTATTTTAAACATTGCATGCTTTTTTTTAAAAGCTGAAAATTACTTGGTAATCACAAGAAGTTTCGATACGGATAGCTGTTGCAAGGCAAGTTCAGACTAGTCTCGGAAAAATGCGCAGTGCTCCTCGTAATTACATGTAGCTGTAATGCGTGCCAGAACGAACCCAAACAAAGACGTGATCGTAAGGAGAAAAAAATCATTACAAACTACGAGAGCACAATTGGAAAGACAACTACTGCTCAAAATGACCATAATCAGATACATAACTTGGACAAAGAATTCAATAATCGCTCAAGAAATGCCACAGAAATTGTGATAATCGAGGAGTAACTGGGTACCGGTACATTTTTATCGCAAGGGGCTTGCTGCAAATACTCGAATCCTTTGTTATACTGCTTTTTACCGTAGAGGGCCTTATTTGGTTTCTAGCCTCGTGTTCAATTTAAACACGTGTAATTCAGATATCGCAGCAGCTAGGCCCTTCTGATAATGATTGTTCCTATAGTAACTCCTTAAATATCACTATTTATGTGGCTTTTCTTGGACAACTATTGTATTTTTCCTCCAAGTTATGTATCTGCTTACGATAATTTTGAGTAGTTGTTTTTCCAATTGTGCTCTCGTAGTTTTTAATGATTTTTTATCGTTACGATCACGTCTTTGTTTGGGTTCGTTCTGGCACGCATTACAGCTAATTACGAGGAGCACTGCGCATTTTTCCGAGACTAGTCTGAACTTGCCTTGCAACAGCTATCCATATCGAAACTTCTTGTGATTACCAAGTAATTTTCAGCTTTTAAAAGAAGCATGCGGTGTTCAAAATCAAAGAAAAAATATCTATTTTGTCTTTTAACAATTATTTGATCGGTATGTTGTAAAGAAGTACTTTTTAGAAAGCTGTTTTATTATTCAAACATTAATGTTTCTTTCAACCTGATTATTAATCCTGCCGAGAGACCCGGCCAGTACAGTAGCTAGCTATAGCAGCTGGCTGGCAACAACAACCCCATGGGGCGAACTGCTTTGCAACCCATATTTATATCAGCAGTTCGGATTGATTCAGGATGAGCTAGAATATGATTGGTAACAATTAAATACTTAAGTTTTAAGGTGGATTGATTTTAGTGGTGTGCAAAACTGCAATTTCTTACATATTTCATTATTTTTTTCGGAGCGTCGGTTCTCAAAAAGCGAAACCGGGACCCGACGGCAACGGTCTGGTCCCGGTGTGGTCGACCGTACCGACTCAAGCCTAGTCCACACACAGAAAATTCTTTTTCCACTGGTTCATACATACATGTACATGTGCATGTTCATATAAGATATACAAAAATGAGATGATACAAGTTAAAATATCAACAAATATAAAAATATTGGTGATCCCCACTAACGGCATCTGATTTATACAAGGAGCATCATCCCTAAGATGCTTTTTTCAGTTTCAGTTTAAAAAAATAAAATATATTATCAGCGTTTTCGAAATGCTCATCTAGATTATCAATGAGGACCCTATTGATAACATATGCAACTCAAGCAAACGTAGGACAAAATCTCAATAAAATAGAAGAAATCAAAATAAAATATTTTGACTGATATGAAATATACAATTCACATACATGTACATGTTACAGTAAAAAGCAAAGTACCAGTATAAGCTCAATGTATACATCATACTACTGGAGCATATGGTAACAAAGATTCATTATTTTTACTGGTTATTGGATGCCTGTCAAATCCTTGAAGCTACTTCAACACCTTCAAGTACATTAAAAATCAAAACAACTACCCGGTATACTGTACCTCTACAGTCATGTACATGTATACACTGTAATGTTCATCTAGAAAATAAAAGGGAATGCATAGTTGTACATGTGCCATGCATGAAACTGTGTGTATGGGTCATTTCACGTTAAGTGTACACTTTTTGAAAAATGGGGTTTTCCCCATTTTGGCATCTTTTAAACAATTATTATTTTATGTTGGCCATTTTATTTGATGGACCTTATCAACAGCAACCTACAGTTCAATTTTCATAACACTGCAAACATTATTTCTGTTAATTTCAGCATTTTTAGTGCATTTTTAACGGAAAAGGGATTCTCATTTCATAATTTTGATAATGTTCATTGATATCTTACATGAATCTATTGAGAGTTGTGTAAAATTTTAATGTTTTAGTGTCAGCACAGCCACTATGTAACATCATAAAACTTATTTGACCAAATTTGACCAATAAATGTGAAAATGATGAATATTTTTGTAAAAGGCATCTTTTCCGTTAAAATTAAAAAACATGTCCTCTCCATAACATTGAGGCCAGCAGCAGTGACTTAAAATGATATATATGGGCCTAAACTCTATTTAAATAATCTTCAGAATGTTTGAAAATGAGGACATGTCTCAAATCAATGAACAAAATATGTGATATATATTTTATTGCTTGGTTAATTTGATGACTTTATTTTCCGTTAAAAGTGTGTCCTCTCCATAACAGGTATTTTCTTCATATATTAAAGCACTGAGGCTTGCACTATCTATGGCACTGGTATACAATAATAATATGCCTCCATTTAATATCATGAAATGTGATTTTCCATCTACATATCTATAGATGGTCAGTATCTCACACTAATGCAATGTTAAACTGAATGTCCTCTCCATAACAGAGTTACCCATTGTTAACAATGTACAGAAACAATTATTTTTTTATACTATAATCACTTCCTTCATGTAAGAAAACATTGATATGTTGTTCCACTCAGTATAAGAATTCATTAAATATCATGTCAACAGCTATAATTTTATTTTGGTATTGATTTTCATTAATTCCTCTATGTAATTGGGTAATTTCTGAATGCAAAGACAGAAATATTCTCACAACATAGTCTGATATTAAATACATTTTAAAGTGCAATATTTGTAAGTGTGTAACTGACAAAATCTACTGATCATTGCAATCATTTACCACCCTGGTAGCAATATAATGTATGCCATTAGGTTGTTAAGGAGAGGACACATTTTTTTAACCAGGCACTTCAAGTAGGGAAAACAAATCCTCTGACCTTTGCCCCATATACAGTATCCATCAAAATAAACTATACGTTCGCTGTAACGTTTAGCGCAGTAAACGCAGGTGCGCGTTAAAAGGCCCATTATTGCACACAGGTGCGATAGCTGCGCCTGGGTCAGATAGGGCTTATTGCACTTATTGCACTTATCGCACCTGCGCCTGGGTCCGATAGGGCTTATTGCCGGCCCTCTTGTTGCACCTCTGCGCTAGCTTCGATAGGGTCTACTAACCTACTAGCGCACCTGCCTTGCCCCTCGAACTGCACTGTTGTATAGAAAGAACGAAGGGAAAACGAAATGGCAGAATTTATGGTACGGCATTAATAAAAGGAAGAAATATCAAATGAAATCGTGAACGGAATGATGATTTTGAATTTCATTCCCCCGTTGAAGTACCGTCTTGTTGTCCTTGAGTACTAATATTAATTCACAAGGACCGATTTAGATTTGAGGCGAACGTAATTTTAGGTGAATGTGGGAGAGGACTATTTATACGTCTCACTATTCTGATTGGAATTATCAAACTACAACTACAGTAATTTGTTTTCCCAGGTCCACGATCGAGAGTCCCAGATCCCAGTACAGTATGCACTCATTTGCATACAGCCAATCAGAGCAATACGCTGTCTGTGTGTAGAGCTTCGCACCGTTTCGCATGGTAACCGTTTCGCATCACGAACAATTGTTTATAGAAAAATCAGTTCTCAACAGTTCTCAACCTTTACAAATAAAGTGCGTTCGAGAAAAAACGAAACTTTGAATTGTCGATGTTTTATCATATCTTAATCTCAATTATAATTAATAAATGACACATATTTGTAAAGCTGAGATCCCCTTCTTTCATTTGATTCACATGTTGCAAATTTAACACACGAGCGCTTTAAAACAATTTGAAGAAAGGTTACCAAAAAAAAATCATTTGGCGAACTGTATCTGAATTTCAAAGAGAAAATCACATTTCTAGAAATTTCATTTTCTACCTCTTTATATGAAACCTTAATCAGGAAAAATGAGCCAGGAATAAAAAAAAAGTTCTGTTTGTTTAATTAAATGCTTGCATTTCCATAATGTTATTAAACGAAATCGTTTTCACTTGCTGCAAGCAAGTGCCTTGTTATCTATGAAGAAAAAAAAGTTGTTAAAGACAATTGTTTTGTTATCTGTTTAAAAAAGAACTGTGTTAAAGACAAGCAAGTGCCTTGTTATCTGTTAAGAAAAAAAAATTGTTAAAGACAAGAAGTGTCTTGTTACTGTTGAGAAATAGAACGGTTTTAAAGACAAGCAAGTAACTTGTTACAGTACCTGTTATTCATTTATCAGTTAGGACTTTCTGATCAGTTATACCAACAATTATGGAAACCTATATTCTCATATTGTTTTTGCAGGAATTTAAAGTAAGATGTTTTTTTTTGCTTATTACTCACTATAAATACTAGTTTAATTGACAATATGCATGGTATCGGGACATTTCCTACCTTATATTGCGTTATCTAACTTGGTATATGAAAAACAAAAATAAAGACTGGTGAATGTATTGATTACAAAAAAAGTAAATTGCATTTAAACATTCAGATGTCACTGTTAAACAAAGTGTCCTCTCCATAACATACAATGTATATCAACGAGTCACTCTTTGAGAGTTTGGATTATAGAAAAAATAAATAATAAGACTTGTATATAAAAACTGGTGTATCAATAGACAATATCAGTATTGTTTTTATTGTAAAATACTGTTTAAATAACATGAAACAATGTATGAATAACAAAACTTTCACGCCATATATTCTGAGATAAAGTTGGAGTTGTAATGATGGTGAATAATTTGAAGTTTATCCTCTCCAATATATGTCACTTGGCTCATATAATGTTCCAATAATCTATTGGCATGTTCTTACAGAAATGTTAGAAATGAATGATGCATAGCAATTTACATATCAACTAATATAATAAGAGTTCATATTGCTAAGATTTGTTGTTAAACAAATGTCCTCTCCAAAACACGTCAATGAATTAAGTTTGGAAGCTCATGTTTGATTAAAACTTGCATTCACTTGTTTTTTTTTACACAGCATCAACTAATTTAGACATAAATGCAACACTGTATACCAAATTTGAAGTCTATATAAGAAGAAGGACAAGAAATTCTCATGTCATTAAATAAATTCAACCTCCCCATAATTCAGTTTCCTATAAAATACACTAATTTTATGGCAAAATATGGCTTAAGTGAATAGGAAATAAGTGCATCAACATCTGATAAGTATAAAAAGGCATATAAAAGTACAGAAAACTATGTGTATACCATTTACAGGTATAATAAAGCTGATGTGTTCTTTGTTAAACAAAATGTCCTCTCCAAACGCCTATTTTTGTTACTGTATTTCAATCGAATATTTCTATATGTAAACATGGACTTGACGCTCTATAATTTTACACATTTCTGACATATACTCCAAACTTTCAGAATCTGTGCATCTTTTGCTCTAACAACAATTTTCATTTTTGACCCCCAGTGAGAAAAAAAGTGTACACTTAACGTGAAATGACCCGTATACAGGTTTGTGTAGATATTTCCCAATCTCCCAATTCACTAAGAAATAAAAACAATTGGAAGAGAACTCAGTCTTTTTTTTCTCACAACAGTTAAACCTGTTTATTTCAGCCATTCGTGGAATCAGAAAAAAAGTCACACTACTCTAAAAGGATAGCCTTTCTAGACAGGTTCTAAATCACATTGCTGTCTAAAGGGAAACAACATAGATGATCACTATAAACATGTGAACTAAGAGGCCAGGGCCCCATTTCACAATACTGGTCATCAGTGACAAATGACAGTTTTTATTATAAGCTAGTGAAATCCTTGCTTCTGATTGGTTATCAGCAGATTTGTCACTGATTTTTGTTATTTGTCATTGAAAAAAAGGCTTTGTGAAACAGGTTCTGGGCCTTTAGAGTCTTTGATTCTGGACTGTTTTCTGAAACTAAAATGCTCACTTTCCGAGTGCATCGTCCACGTCCCCACGGTTTGGCTCGCGACCTCTGACCCGGCCTTTACAGCTGAGTGGCATCAATTCATCCGCTGGGTAGGCATATGTCTAGAGGAGAAAAAGAAAAACATGGACATATGTTTAGCTGACATCCCGCACTTTCTATTCTAGTGTTGTTATTTTTTTTATTTTTTTTTACTGTAGTAGAATGACAAAGTTGGACATTGTTTCTCTCTTGTACCAGCAAGGTACAAAACATGATAGTATGACTTACAGGTTGCACAAATATGGCTTTTTATGAGGGAAGCAGTACATTTAATATAGTGCTAACCTATAAATTAAATATTATTCTGAAATGTCACACAAGTCAATTGAGAGTTAAAAGATGTTAGTATTTTTTTCCAACCAGATCACATTTTAAATATGAAAATACAAAAAGTTTAAAGCTTAATCATTAAGGGATAATTAAGGCCTTTACGGGTCATTGCATAAAGCATACATGTATATGTTCAGTAGGCCTACATGCAACTAGATTTTCATTTACATATGTGTAAGTGAGTTAGTACCATGTTGCACTGACCCTATCAAGGAGAGCATCATTAACTTACCATGTAGGAGTCATAGGCATGGCTAAACATCTCCAGAACCTCGTCCCTGTGAGAAACACGCATAAAAGATTGATTACGAATGGAAATTCAAGAAACAAGATATATCCAAATAGAAAAAAGGGGGAAAAATGTACATGTATAGATTATCAAGGTACATAGTGTATGTAGGCTTTTCAATTTGCAAGATGAATGGATTCAGTGCCCTTTCAAATTCTGCTATAAATAAGGGGGTTTAAGGATAACAAATCCTAGATAATTAAGATTTATTATTATTCCAGAACACTTATATAATATACGCACTATGCACTAATCAATCATGACCACTATGAGAGACACACCACAATATCCTTGTTTAGTTGCTGAAAAGGCTTTTGACGAGACAACGAGTACCAGCATAGACGTAGACGTAAACGTATCAACATTACCAGAACCTAATTTCAGAATCCTTACTATAATACTAACAAAATACAACAAAATTGCAGTTTTTACCAGCCAAATTTGTGCTTCTCTGGGGACAAAGGCCCATCCATTATTTTTCTAGATCCTCCCCCTCCAAAAAAGGTAAATGCTGACCTCTAACAGTAAAAATGTAAAAATGTAAAAATGTAAAAATAGGTGCATGCAGAAGGGGGGCTAAATTAAGTTTACTCCACGCATGCACCTGAGGACACTAAATTAATTGCTATTAGGGGCCTACCCTAAACTCAGCTGTCAGCATCAAATTGGTAATCATCGCATTAATAACATGATGTATTTCCGGCCATGTATTACGATACAAAAACAATACAACACTACAGTCAACATGGATGAATCGTTGCCGTTGGGTAAGGACGAAGAATCACCCTTTTTCCCCATCGACGACTTCTTCAGATTATAATTTCTAGTGGTTGGAATGATGCCCAGAGGAACATTGGAAGTCAAAATTGAGTATAGGCTGCTACCTTTTCACATTTCGAAAAAATGTGACCCAACGTCCAACCCGCTGTTTGAATTGTTTTTCTGTGGAATTAATGCACATGGGGCAGTAGCCTCCCCCCATGAGTATCCTAGTATTCTTTTAAAGTAGCTGTAATGTATATTAAATTTAATTTCCATTCACCAATAAGATCCAATGGCAATGAGAAAATTGTTTTGTGAATTGTGTTGTCTTACCTGCGAGCCTTTTTATCAACATTTCCTGTTCCAGTCGCAAATTCTCCAAACAACAGGAAGGCAAAACAAAGATTGAATGATACAGAGCTCTTCATGATGCCACTCGGCTGTGAGGTTTAGGGCCAGAGAGTGATGGAAAAGAAATAATATCGTTTGATTGCTAATCTCCCATTTTGAAATATCATACAGATGCAGATGCAGACCAGTGTAGCTAGTGGGCAGTGCAGTAAAAGTGTCCACTTGAGCTTACAGCTAATATTGTGTACGTAGTATACGTAAGATCGAACGTACGTAGATATCTGACAACATTGCAATTAGCTGCTACGTAGTTTGATCGCTCCTACGCTACATGCACGAGTAATTTTAGCGATCTACTTCGGAATCAGCGAATAACAAGCCGGTTTTACTATAGTCTATGCTTACAAGTATTTTATTATTTGTATAATGTTTTTATATTTGACTTCTGACAAGTGATAATCAAAATCCTCCGTAATTAAAAAAAAAAAAAAATCCTAATACTTCACATATAATCAAATTGTTATATTATTCATTGGGGGTGCATATTGTTAACCTCTTGAGTCGTAATAAAATACAAGCCTGAATCATGAGGCTACCTTCGAGGAAACTAATGATGTGGAGACCTTTAATTTTTACTACAGCTTTTCAAGCAAATCCGACAGGCAAGATGCATGTAGAATTTCCACTAGAAGAAAACAAATAATTCAAAAGACAAAATTAAAGTGATGAAAGTGAACTGGTAGGTCCAATTTCAATTTGCCGATAAGAGAGAGAGAGAGAGAGAGAGAGAGAGAGAGAGAGAGAGAGATTGAGAGTCTAGTTTTGCCGACACCGCCACCCCCCCCCCCCCCCCTCCTCTCCTTATTTAACAGTCACACCATTAATTTCAAGTCCCGAGAATTAGTCCACGCTATCATTTACTTATTTATTTATTTATTTATTTCGTTTTATTCAAACAGGGTAGCCCCGGCAGTAATCAAGGTATTGTTTTCCAGGGCCCAGGGGGCCATGCATGTATACAAAATGTATGCAACATAAAAATATGATGATACAAATTACTTGAACAATATCAACAATATGATCTACATTTGTCTAAAGAAAGAAGAAGACCCCCCCCCCCCAAAAAAAAGCAACAACAACAACAAACATACACTGATGAACGGTCTACTGGGGGGGGGGGGGGGGGGCGGAGTAGACTCACGTCTACGAGCCTGAATATTTGTGATCGAGATTAGCCTTATTGTCATTGCCGTGAGTGAGAGCCTGATGGGAGGGGATCGTTTGTACAGAGAACCCTATTAATTAGATTCATATTCAACAAGTGTGTTCGTTATACCCTGGCCTGGGAAGGGTGCTAACTAGGAAAGAAATCCAAACGACACAAACCTAACTGAGAATACTTGGACAAAGTTACCTAGCGTGACCAAAAATAAAATTAAAATTAAAATAAAAATGAATTACCAGAAGCTTTGAAATTTTATTACAAGATTACATTCTCAACAATATTTTACCTTTGAACTTTGGTCTTGGGGTACATAATACATGTATAACCACAATGTGAAATAAAGTCGTAGAATGAGCAAATTTATACCCGAACGTTTTGTTATTGAAGGAACCACTAATTTTTTCGGTTCAAGCTTTTCAAATCTCCTTCTGTTTCTCGTTCTCCTTCTTGTTCTTCTTGTTCTTGTTCTTGTTCTTGTTCTTCTTGTTCTTCTTGTTCTTGTTCTTGTTCTTGTTCTTCTTGTTCTTCTTGTTCTTGTTCTTCATTCTTCTCCTCCTTCTTGTTCCTATATTCTTCTTATTTTTTGTTGTATATATGTGGGGGGGGGGGGGTCTAAGTTGGACCTGATTGGGAAAAGGGCATCCCCGTGATGTCATTTGAACAGAATTGTTTCATCATCCGCGAGCGTGCGAAGAGAAAGAGAGAGAGAGGGAGAGAGAGAGAGAGAGAGAGAGAGAGAGAGAGAGAGAGAGAGAGAGAGAGAGAGAGAGAGAGAGATAGTACATGTTTCCTCTCAGTGACAGTTTACGAAAGGGAAAAGCGACATAGCGATAAAAAAAAGGAGTAGTTTTTGCCCTTTCGAATTATATTCTCTATCACTGAGTGGCGAATGTTTACGAACCATTGTTGCGAATTTTTGATTTGCCAACTTTTCTGAAGAATGTTGGCAAAAATCAAGGTTCGCCTTTGCGACATATTTTACCGACTTTTAGCGATGGTAAGCTACTTTGCAACATTTGAGCGATTGTTTGCGAAAGTGTTTGCGAGAGGCAGTTGGCGACTAGACTGTAAGCAAATGTTAGCGACAGTTTGCGAAGATATTTTCAACTATTTGCCAATCTGTTGCCACTATTTGTGAATGTTTGGGACCTTTTGCTAACTCCAGGGGCCGATTTTATGTAGGAACCGTATGGTCACTTGGTCGCTAGCATTGGCGAATCAGAAAGACTTCAGCGACACCGTCTTACAACCGTTTGCAAAGGATTGCAACTGTTTGCAGAAAAATAAATTCGCAAAGAAATTTTGAACATGTTCAAAAACTGTTTGCGACAATGAAAACTGTTTGCGAACTTACTTGCAACCTTTTACAAACCTTTTACGAACCCTAGCGAAAGCACAATTTCGCTACGTTCGCAAGCATTTGCCGCTCAGTGAGATACATGGATACCCCCTTTACAAATGATGTTACCTTTGACTTTGATGAAAATAGAGGGCGCGCTTACATTCAAGGGAAAATTACTCAGAGAAGAAGTAAAAAGATTGCAAGAAATTGCAAGAAATATGCCTCATCAGATCTGTCATATCAAATTGCATTTTTAGTACAAATATAATATGGGACACGATAGACACAAGCCCTCGTCCATCTGGATTTTATTCAGGGGGGGGGGGGGGAGCTTGTCAATAATGGCAAGACTTGTGCTTTTAACGAAGGAGATATTCATAACATGTTCCGATAGAATAAATCAGGAGCGGATCCAGGCTTGTGTATTAAAGTTAAAGGAGAAGAGAACATTTTCTAGGTAATTTTTTGATCTAAACTTTAAAGATAGACACACTCCCAAGAGGCCACGGGCGGGGTGTGCCCCTTCCTCTTTCAATTCGCCGATTATTTTCAATTTAAGATAATATTTATCAATGAAAAGTACTTTTATGTTTTCTATCATACAACGGTGCAGCTATTAAGTATGATATTTCAATCATGGTCATTTTTTATCTGCTGGTAGGTATATATATATATTTTTTTAATGATGCTTTAAAACATCTCATAATTTATATCCATCTTGAGAGCAGAACTGAGAGCTATATTAATGGCACTTGATCATCCAATTGCAGTTGTGATTTTGACAGATTCAGTCTCAGCTTTAGAAGCCATCAAGAATGTGAAAGAATCCAGCCTAGTATTTGAGATAGGCTATACGAAAAATGACTGGCTATAAATTCCTTCGGTATTAACCTAAACCTTGAATGGGTACCAGCCCACTGCAGCCTATAGCAGGAAACGAACGAGCTGATTTGTTGGCAAAACAAGCCTCGAACAAATAGTGTGGTACGGTATGTCACTGAAACAGCTCCCGTAGGATTTTTGTGCCAAAGTTGATTTTTTTTTTGCATTTTTGGATTCATTGGGGTCCAAGCTATCAGAAATTGATGGGGTTCAAATTTTCCCGAAGACACCGAATTTCCCTATTGCGCGTTATATAAGCCATTTTGGCGCCCAATATGGACCACCCCAGGAAATTAAGGAGAGGCCTGAAAATTTAAACCCACTTATTTTTGGCCAATTGGGACCCTTTTGAAGCCAAAAGAGCAACAACAAAAATCAACTTTGGCAAAATATCCTACGGGATTACATACCATACCGCACTAAAACATCACACAGATTGCTGTCGGATGTGTTTGAGAAAACAAACAAAATCCAAGAAGGAGTGAGTTGTAGACTACAATATACAGCCTTTTCAAACACAGCTAAAATTCATCGTATCTAGAGCTGATTAGTTTAAAGCTGTTTAACTCAACAGTTTTAAACAGCTTTAAAGAAAATTTTCCCTGTGTGAACATCGTTTATACGATCGATGTTCGGATAGATACGAAGTCGCGATTCATACGCCCCTCAAAGCAGGCTGCAGATACGAAGTTCGTATCTAGAGAGCTTGACATTTTGTGTGTGAACGGTTATACGTGTTTAAACTGGATGGAGCGTGCGCTTTATTTGATATGACATGACCTTCACTGCGCAATGGCACTACTGCGCATTTTAAAAGCAGTAGTTTTTTTGTTTTGTAATGTTCTTTATTGTGTTCATTCAATACATCAATCAATTCATACATGTACATCTGTGTTACATTATATCATTCAATACATAACATCGAATCATACATCATTTAACTATATAACATAATGGGGGAAAAAAACCCGCACAGAGTATACTCAATCTTAGTAATATCGAATGAAGATATAAGTTATTCTGCCCCCCCCCCTCCCATAGTTTTTTTGTTTTGTAATATTCTTTATTGTATTCACTCAATAAATAATATTAAGTAATACAAATTGTAATATATAACATATTGGAACCAATTACAGAGTACAAAATACAGTAATCTCAATTATATTGAATAAATTAATATTGTTATAACCCCCCCCCCTCTATATTTTGTTCTGTAGTACTAGTATCTCTATTACATATTATAATTTATAACATATTGGAACAAAGTACAGACCACAATCAACTCAGTTATATCGAATGAATAAAGTTTGTTATGCCGCCTACCCCCGTTAAAAACAAAACCAACAACAACAAACAGAAAACAAAAACAGAAAACAAAACAAACAACAACAAAACAAGAAGACGTGGGCAGTCTAAGGCAGTCGAGACCGGTCAATCACACACAGCTGTGAACCGGGCAGGCCCCCCCTTTCCTCATCCCTTGCATTTTCTTGCATATTGTCCATGTTTACCTTGAAATGTTCCCATTTTTTATAGTGGAACGTCAACGTATTTCGTTCAGTAGCACTCTTTCTTTCTTCCTGTTTACTTTTGAATATTTTCTCTCTTATTTCTTCAATACTTGGAGGCTTCTTTTTTTCCCTACTAATAAATATTAAATATTTAATTAATAAAACCACGTGATTAATCATTTGCCTATCTTCGGTTATTTCGTCTAATCCAATGTGAACTTCCTTCCAGCTCATATCTTTAAGGATTGGAATATCCAAACTATCACTACATTGATCCCATAATTTTCTCACCATTTCGCATTCAAAAAATATGTGCCTATATGTTTCCTCTTCTTTTCCACAAAATGAGCATTTATCACTTAATATGAATTGAAACCTGTATAAATAACGATTGACATAAACAATTTTATAAAGCAATTTGAATTGAAATTCTCTTAGTTTATTATCTAAAGTACTAATTCTTGGTCGGACAAAAACCTTTTCAATTTCTTTAACCGACAGATTGTATGATGAATGTAAATTCTGAAAACTGACAGGGACGTCTTGCATTTTTTGTATGCATGCCCTGTACAGATTCTTCGAACAAACCGATTCAAATTGGAATGTTTTCTTTGTGAACATAAATTCTATTTTTAGGTCATGAAATGAAATTTGCCTCTTTGTTAAATCGATTTTCCATTCCTTAGGTATATTACCATAGATTTCTTTAAGCATTGATATTTCCTCTTCCTCTAGTCCCATACATCTGAAATAAGTGTCCGACTTTAATGTTCCTTTTCCATCTATAATATGGTACAATCTGTAAGTATTTTTTAAGAAAAGATTTTCATTGAAGTATGTTTTTCCACTATTGTGTATAAACCTATTATTTAAAAAAATTTCATTCCCTTTGTGAGTTGTATCTTTTTTAATAAAATCATTCATATCTAACCAAATATTTATTAAATCCCGATAGTATTTTGGTAATTGTATATCGATCTTGTTAGGTAAATAGTTACAGTAAAAAATAAAATTTCCTCCGAAAGGTCTCATTAAAAATTTGAAATACTTTTTCCATTTAACTCTCTGGTTTCCTGTTACAAGTCTTTTAATCCACATCACCTTTTGTACTTTCACAAAAAGTTGAAAGTTGAGCATTTTTAATCCTCCTTGCTTGTAATCAAAATACATCGTACTTTTTTAAATTTTGTCTTTACCTCGCCATAGAAAATTAAAACAAATCTCATCAATTTCTTTTATAACCCATTCAGGCACTGGAGTCAAAGAACTTACATAGATTAGTTTTGAATATGCGTATGTTTTCAGTAAATGAATTTTCCCTATCAAAGTAAGATCTCTTTGTTTCCACCAATTTAACAATTTCTTTATTTTGCTTAATATTTCTTTGTAATTCATCTCTTCCGCCACATAAGGATCTAATGTAAAATATATACCGAGTATTTTTAAAATGTGTGCCTCCTTTCCAAAAGGATACACAGTCGCAGAGCCAACAGAAGATCCTAAGGGTAAAATGAATGTTTTATTTCCATTAATCTTTAGTCCTGATATTTTCCTAAAATTTTCCATGATTACCTCTATTCTATTAATCGAGTTTATGTCTCGTACAAAAATTGACATGTCATCTGCATATAAGATCATCTTTATTTCTGTTTCTCCAAAACAAATACCTTTTACCAACTTATCATTTCTAATGCAGTGAGTTAAGCATTCTATGCATGAAACAAATAAATATGGAGATAACGGATCTCCTTGTCTTACACCCCTTTGAACTTTAAAATATCCGGTTGATTTACCCCCATTAAAAACACAACTTTGAGCATTGGTAAGTAAAATTGTAACCCATTCACAAAACATTGGCCCAAACCCGAAAGAAATGAGCACTTTCTGAAGAAAACTATGTGAAATCGAGTCGAAAGCTTTTTCATAATCTATTGCCAATAGGTACCCTGGTTTGTTAAAACAAGAAGTATGAAAAATCATATCATTGATTAATCTGATTGCATCACCGATGTTTCTATCTTTTAAATAACCTACTTGGTCGACCGACACAATTTCATTCAAAACTTTTTTTATTCTTTTAGAAAGTATTTTGGTAATAATCTTATAGTCTACGTTGAGTAAGGAGATAGGTCTATAATTACTAATGAATTTGGGGTCTTTACCATCCTTATGTATAAGCGTTATGATTGCTTGTTTTTGAGAAGGCGACAATTCCTTGAATTTCATGGTATCGTTAAATGCCTTAAGAACTAAGTCACCAACTACATGCCAGAATGTAATATAAAATTCTACATTTAATCCGTCATTTCCTGGGGATTTATTTAACTGCATTTCTTTTAAGATTTCAATACACTCTCCCTGGTTAATTTTTCCTTCACATAGCTTCCTCTGATTTTCTGTTAATTTGGGTAAGGTTTTGGGGAAAAAATTAATATTTTCGCATAATCCTTCTTCTGATTTAGCATACAGTTTAGAATAAAATCTCCTAATTTCTTGTATGATATCTTTTTCATCATCAGTTATATTTCCATCTACTTGTAATTCTTTAATAGCACTTTTTTTCCCTTTGAAATCTATTAGTTGCTTAAAATATGCCGTTTCTCTTTCTCCACTTTCAAACCATTGGGCTCGAGATCTGATTTTTACCCCTTCACTTATATAACCGTAAAGACTTTTCAATTCCCTTCTTTTCTTTTCCAAATCGTTAATCAAAGAATTGTCATTCACCTTCGCTGGTATTTGTAATTCTTCCTCTAACTTTGAAATTTCTTTTTCCAAACCAACAATCTTATCCTTTCTTTCTTTGGCTTTTTTCTTACAGTATTTTCTTGTAAAGCTTCGTATCTCCATTTTAACATAATCCCATAATATTCTATTATCTATTATCTCTTTGGATAAGTTGAGTTTCAACCGTGTTATTTCTTCTTTCATACTTTTCACATAATCTGCATCGTTACATAAACTGTTATTAAATTTCCAATATCCTGCTTTTATTACAGGATTAGTAGAAGAATGTAGTTTAATAATCAGTTCTACTGCTGAGTGGTCCGGTGAAATTGAAGGTAATATTTTGCAGCTAAATACCATATCTTCTATGCTCTCCGAAATAACCCAGTAGTCCAATCTACTATGCATTTTAGGATTCTGTTGGTGATATGTAAATTGTTTCTTTAAATTATTTTTGACACGCCATATGTCTGTGGCATTATAGTCAATTAAAAACTTTTCAAATTCATAGCTAAGCTTAGACTGTTTTTTATTAACATTATGTCCACTGTAATCTAAATGTACATCTCTAACCATATTAAAATCCCCTCCAATAATGAGAGGTTTATTTTTGAATTCATCTTTTTCCAAAATATTTCTAACTTTGCCCAGAAACTCCAATTGTTCCAACTCTTTGCTCCCAACAGGGAAGTAAACATTTCCGAGTATTACCTCCTTATTCTGCAGAAAACCAACTGCAAAAATGTATCTGCCATTTTCATCGATAACTGTGTGTCGTATCTTAATATTTACTCCACTATCAAATAGTATCATAACCCCTTTACCATGATTAGTACCGTGGCTGTATATACATTCACCTTCCCACATCGAATTCCAAGTATTAACTATATCTTGTGTGCTAAAGGTTTCCTGTAAAAAAATAATATTCCCACCTTTTTCTTTGCACCATTTGAAAATGCTTCTTCTTTTATTTTTCTCCCGAATACCTTTTACATTTAAGGATATCAAATTGCAGACGGAAATTTTAGTGTTACTCATCATGTACGTGTTGAGTAGATAATATAGGTGGATGAGAGATGGAAAGGTTGTTGCCCACATTCAAGCCATATAAAACTAACCAGATCAAAGGCTGCCACAAACTGTCCCCGTTGAAAAAAAAAGAAGAATACATTAAACATTTACATAACATATAACACACACAATAAAACCTATGTAGAAAAGACATGTCTACAAATAAAGTTGCACCTATTTCTCCTATTTCTCCTCCGCTCACAGTTAATCACGAAACGATTAACGATCGCACCGAAATTTATGTGTGTGAATGATGTCGTATGTAAAGCTGATTAGTTTAAAGCGCTTTAAAGAATTTTACTCGTGTGTGAAAAGGCTGATAGTAAAAGTGAATTTATAAGAGAATCAGACATTTACTACAAATCCATGTGGCAAAACCTCTAGGAAAAAGCAGAGAAAGGAAGACACTTGTATAATTACCATCAACAAAAATGTAAATAATGTTTTCAAAATCAAAGGTTTGAACCGACAGGATGAAAGATTAATTCACCATTTCAGACTTGGTAAATGTAGCCTAAATTACTATACATATTTAAATAGAAAACACAACACTGGACTATGTGAAGAATGCCAGACGATAGAAACAATTGAGCTCTTTTTATTATCATGTCCAAAATATGCAAGACAAAGAAGGAGAATGTACAGAGCACTAAAGACCCAAAATATATATCTAGGTCACTTACTAGGAAACGAGGAATATATAGGAAAGGTGGTAGCCTTGGCAGTGGAAGGTACAACGAACTGTGATGCTCAGCTATAAAAAAAAAAAAAAAAGAGTATTAATTACGTTTCGCTGCATTATTAGCATCATATTTATTATTACGGACGTGACTGTGTTACTTGCTGGTATACGAAGAGAGGCTTCAAACTAACGTTTTAACATAATAACTGCAGAACGCAACTAATATTCTTTAAAATAACACGCTGCATAACAATACAGGTGAAATAACTACTACAAATTTACTGACATTATTAATTTCATAAACACAACGCCACAGGCTATCGTTGACCCAACAGCAAATATATCAAGAGAGGACCAGAAACTATGCCCTTTCACATTGCCTGGCGAAAATCATCCAATGACGATGGAAAACGCCCTTAAAACCTACAACAACAACAACAATTAATCTCTACATGGTCAGCGTTCGCGAAACAGATCGAAGTTCTCCTCACGCATCGATTTCGCGTATGTTGCACGCACGTGATTGCTGCGGTCGCGTCGTCCCTAGTCGTATACCGATTGGCCGGCGAGTCAGGCCACGGGAAAGACACGCAGTCGCGTCAGTTTACACTCCCTTTAAGTTGAAGTGTACGTCTTGATGTTGTAACGCCATTATTAGCCCCCTTTCAATTCGCCAAGTATTTTCAATTTTTAAAGGGATAGTTGAGTTTTGTGGAGGGCGCTTCACAAAATAATTTGTTTGTGAGATATTGAAAAACTTAGTTTCAAATTTGAATTCAATTTGCACGCACGTGATTGCTGCGGTCGCGTCGTCCCTAGTCGTATACCGATTGGCCGGCGAGTCAGGCCACGGGAAAGACACGCAGTCGCGTCAGTTTACACTCCCTTTAAGTTGAAGTGTACGTCTTGATGTTGTAACGCCATTATTAGCCCCCTTTCAATTCGCCAAGTATTTTCAATTTTTATAGGGATAGTTGAGTTTTGCGGAGGGCGCTTCACAAAATAATTTGTTTGTGAGATATTGAAAAACTTAGTTTCAAATTTGAAAGAATATACCCTTTAAATGACAAAATCATCTTTGTTTGATCGAAAACGGTTCAGAGACAGGTGAAATATCTTATGGTGCCCCACAAATATTTGGTAAATATGAACCAGCCGTTGAAAAACGAGATAATGCTTAAAAGTTTTATTCTAGCCAATGCCAATATATAAGATTAAGAGCAAGAATCATGCACTTTGAAGACATTTGCGGTCTTTAACGAGAACTCAACTAGCCCTTTAATTTAAGATTACAATTTATGAAAAAAAATGGTCTTTATGTTTTCTAGCATACAACGGTGCAGCTATTTTATTGTTGAATCATATTCCAATCCCGGTCAATTTTTATCTGCTTTTTTTTATCTGCTGGTATACATAATGTACCTTTGAAAAAGTTTTAAAAGACCGGAAGCTTTTTAAAAAATTGATATGTTGTAAATAAGTTGGAGAGGGCGCCCTTGATGTCGAGCTAGGTTGCAGGTTTTTTATGGAGCTCCAGTTTAAAAGATGAAATTTCGGCAATAATCAAGTCTTTTCTATAAATAGTGTGACACTTCAACTAAGGATGGGTAAGAATAGACTTAAAAGACAACGTCAAGCCACTTCCGAGGAAAAAAACGAAGGAGAAGCTGAAAAAATGGATTCTACCAACAAGACTGCCACGCCCAACTCATCGAGAGACCCGGAAAGTACGGTACGTACTAGTAAACCTACACACGGTACCAGTAGTGACTCGATGTTACGTAACATTCTGGAAAAGGTCTCTGTCTTAGATGAGATTAATATTAAAATTGACGCTATATCTGAGAGAATGAGTAAAATAGAGACCAAGTTTGAGAGAATGGATACGAGAATTCAAGATTTGGAGAATGCAACTGAGTATATGGAATCAGAAATGGGAGAAATCAAAGAAGAAGTTCAAAATATTCAAGCGTCGAAAGCTAGCTATGAATATGTAAATGAGCTTAGAAGAGGCGTGGTCGACCTAGTTAACCGTAGTAAACAAAACAACGTGATTCTACATGGCATCCCCGAAGGGGAAGAGGGAGCTGCGAGCGAAAACAGTGATTGCGTAACATTCGCACGTCATTTTTTCAACACCTATTTACATATGAAAGATGTGGAAATAGAACGTGCTCACAGAACACCTGCAAGAGTCCATCGAGCTGAGCAGCGAAGCGAGAAACAACCCCAATCAAGACCCCGTCCAATACACGTAAAGCTTCTGCGTTTCGCCGACAGAGTAGCGATATTGAAACAAAGCAGCAAACTTAAAGATGTTAAGATCCGTGGGTCTAGAATAGGTATCAGTGATGACGTCCACAAAGATACAAGGATCGATCATAATAGACTTATGACGAAAGTAAAAGAGCTCCGTTCGCAGAACAAATTCGCGTTCATACCCAACTCAGTGCCCCGTGTCATCAAATATAAAGATGGCCCCAAGGATCAACCCGGCCCCTTAAAAACACTGAGGTTGACCGACCTTGACAACAGTGATTTGAAAATGATGTACTGAAATGATTTCATGAAAATATAGCTTCATACTTTAAGTCACACAAAAACCATTACTGTGTCATATTAATGTGCCGACAACTATGATATTTTTTATATCCATAGCTCCTCTCCTGAGCTTTACAACTATGTCAGGTAGACGGAAAGTGGTCGCCCTGCCGTTTTCCTCTTTCTCTGTTATATTTATTTATTTGTCATGGGTAGTTAGATTTGTATGTTTATTTTTGTTTGCCTATAAGTCTAGGCCTGAAAGCAATTCCCAACATTTCTTATTTTGTTTTGTTTGGTTCTTTTTATTTTGTATGTACTCTGTTTTGCCGTTTGTATTCTTCGTGTACGATATAATGTCAATTTGCTTCATTAACTTTAACACAATTTCATTCGACTGTAAAATTATTTATGTATCAACAGATTATGGCTGACCATACAATTCATGTTAAGATATGTTCTCTTAATGTGAGAGGTCTAGGAGAGAGACTAAAAAGAAGATGCATGTTTGATTGGTTTAGAAACATGCAATTTGATATATTTCTTTTACAAGAAACACATAGTGTTAAAAACTCAGAGAGAATATGGGCAAGTGAATGGGGATTTAAATGTTATTTTTCTCATGGTACATCTTGCAGCGCAGGAGTATGTATTTTGATTAAATCAAATAGTAATTTGAAAGTTTCCTCAATCCACAGAGATGGTCAAGGGCGAATTCTTTTATTAAATGTAATGCATGATAATACAAATTTTACTGTTGTTAATGTATATGGTCCCAATAGCGACGATTGTAATGTATTTAATAAATTACATGATATGTTAGGAACGTATGGATCCGAGCCTCTAATTATTGGGGGAGACTGGAACACGGTACAAAACCCCTTTCTAGATAGACACCCAACTTCAAAACAATATCACCCTAAATGCTATGACTGTCTTGAAATTTTAAAAGAGGACTATGATTTGATTGATATTTGGCGTGTTGAAAACCCATGTAAGATTCAATATACTTGGCAATCTAATGGTTCTCAGAGTAGAATCGATTATTTTCTTATTTCTAGTAGTCTACGGGAGTTTGTTAATGAATGTGATATTAAGTTTGGCTATCGCAGTGACCATTCAGCTATAACTATTGAAATCAATCGATCAGTCCCTAAAAGAGGACCTGGTTTTTGGAAACTTAATTCTTCTCTATTGATGAATGAAAAGATAAAAGAAGAAATTAGACTATCCATTGTCTCTTTTTTAAATGAAACTGAGGAAACAGAAATGGAAAGGAAATGGGAATATTTTAAATTCAAAATAAAGCAAAAAATAACCTATTTGTCTAAACTAAATAAAAAAGAAAATAATCGAAATATAGATGAATTAAGAAAAAGAATCGAAAAAACACAACAACTTTTAAATTTGGATCCTCAAAATGATGAATTGAAAGAATTGATTGATGTTTATGAAACGGAATTGATTAGTTTACACGAAATTTACATAAGAGGTGTAATGGTTCGTACAAGAGCAACTTGGATAGCAGAAGGGGAAAAGAATACACGATATTTTTTTAATTTAGAAAAACGGAATTTTGATAAAAAACATATAACAAGATTATCTGTCGATGGGAGACTAGTGATTGAGCCAAAAGATATTTTGTTCGAAGAAAAGAATTTTTATGAAAGACTGTATTCAACTAGACAAACGGAAAAGGAAAACAATGAATTTTGTTGGGATGAATATGACTTACCCGTTTTAGAAGAAGAATCTGCAGTTTTATGTGAAGGTCCTATTACAGAAGCTGAATGTTTTGAAGCAGTAATGTCTATGCCCAATGATAAAACGCCCGGATCAGATGGGCTTTCTGTTAATTTTTATAAAGTGTTCTGGCAAGAGTTAAAAGATGACTTATGTCAGGTATTTAATAAATGTTTTGAAAATGGTGAACTTTGTCCCTCAATGAGAAGAGGAATAATTACTTTACTCCCTAAACAAGGAAAAGATAATTTATATTTGAAAAATTGGCGTCCAATTTCTTTATTAAATACAGACTATAAAATATTAGCTAAAATAATAGCAAATAGAATAAAAAAGGTACTTCCACTCTTAATATGTTCTGATCAAACTGGTTTTATGAAAAATAGATATATTGGAGAAAATATTCGTTTGTTTTTAGACATGATAGAATTTTGTAAATCACATTTTGTAGATGGTCTTGCTTTTTCTATTGATTTCGAAAAAGCATTCGATTCTTTAGAATGGAATTTTTTGTACATATGCTTAAAGAAATTTGGTTTTAAGGAAAATTGTATTCAATGGATAAAAACACTTTATAATAACATTGAAGGTTGTGTACTCAATAATGGATATTCCTCACCGTCATTCAATATACAGAGGGGTGTAAGACAAGGTTGCCCTCTTTCACCATATTTATTTTTAATTGGTGCTGAAATTTTAGGGGTGATGATTAGACAATCAAATGATATTATAGGGATCCGTGTAAACGACTCGGAAGTGAAACTTAGTCAATATGCAGATGATACTGTTATTTATTTATCAGCGACCGAGGATAATTTAGAAAAATGTTGTAATATGTTATCACTATTTGCAAGTATATCAGGTTTGAAAATAAACATAGAAAAGAGTAATATCGTTCGTTTAGGTAATTTTCAGGGTACTTTATGTATAGATAAGAAATTTAAATGGGTTTCTGATTCATTAATTTATTTAGGTATAAAAATACCTGTCTCAGATGAACTTGATCTATATGATTTAAATTTTGAAGAAAAAATTAAAGAAACTGATAATTTGCTAAATGTTTGGAGTAATAGAAGTTTGTCATTAGTTGGAAAAATTGCAATAATCAAAACACTTGTGATTCCAAAGTTTGTATATTTATTTAGTAACACTCCTAGCCCACCCAAAAAGTTCTTTGACACTCTTCAAAAAAGATTATTTAAATTTATTTGGAACAATAAAGGTGACCGAATAAAGAGAAGTATTATGTATAATAATTTGAACGATGGTGGATTAAAAATGACGCATATAGAGAGTTTTTGTAAAGCCCTAAAAATTGCATGGGTAAAAAGAGTTTTGGACGAACAAAATGACGGTCATTGGAAAAAGTTGTTTTATGCCAATACTAAACAAATAGGTGGAGTGTATATATTCTTGTGTAATTTTGTAGGAAGTGATTTGAACTATAGCGGCATAAATGGATTTTGGAAAGATATTCTGTTTGCTTGGTCACACTACAGGTACTACAACCCCGTGAAATTTAAAGATATTATGAATCAATCGCTATGGAATAACTCTCATATCAAAATAGATGGAAAAACAATTATGTATAAAAACTGGTTTGATAAAGGAATTTTGTTTGTAAAAGATATAATGAAAATAGATGGATCATTTAAAACTTTTTTGGAGTTACAGGAAATTTTACAGTTGAATCAAGGATGTTACTTAGAATACTTTGCATTGCTATTTTGTATGAAAAAAGAATGGAAAAGAATATTGAAAATAGGTGATTTAGAACAAGAACGAGAAGAAGATGTATATATGAAATTTATTAGATTTAAAAAAGTAACCAAACCCTGTTATGAAAAATTAGTGTCTACATTTTGTTTAAATTTATTGAATACGAATCAATGTGAAAAATGGTCATATGATTTGAATGTAAATTTGAGAGACTTAATTCAATGGCACAATAGATTTGAAATTATATATTGGGTAACGCTAGACACAAAGATTCGTGTATTTCAATTTAAATTTATCCACCGTCGTTTGGCGACGAATGATTATTTGTATAAAATCGGCATACACAACTCTCCAGTCTGTAATTTCTGTAAAAAAGAACCACAAAGTTTAATGCATTTGTTTTGTACATGTTCTAAAATTCAACAATTTTGGTCTGATATAAATGCTTGGTTATTAAGAAAAAATGTATACACTCAAAAATTTTCATACCTAGATATTTGTTTTGGTTTTGGCGAAAAAACTCACCATCTTATAAATACAATTATATTTTATGCAAAATATTTTATTTATAAAACAAAGTATGAAGAAAAAAATCTTTCATTTTTACGTTTTACAAAAGAACTAGATTTTTTTCAACAAGTAGAATATATAATTGCATTCAGAAAAGGAAAACAGAATACACACAAACAAAAGTGGAGACCTCTAATTTAATTTGATTTTATATTTGATATCTAATTAATTCGTTTACATGTTCATTTGTTTACTTTGAATTGTATTGTATTGTATTTGTTATGCAGATCGAATGTACAACGATTGTAAATATCTTTGATTTGAAGCAATAAAAAAAAATTATTAATAAAAAAAAAAAAAAAATGTTGTAAATAAGTTTAAGTGCCTTGATATTGTTACGCCATCCGGGTATGGCGAAATTTACAAGATAGCGCCTAGAAGACGTCATATTTAAATAGGTAAATGACCTTGACAAATTTTGCGTTTTCAGTCCTCAATAGGGTCTACCATTGGCCAACTTTCACATTTCTGGCGAATATAAGACGTGATATGTACAATAGCGTGAACCACAAAACAAAACAAAAAAATCAGACGTACATAAGAGAAGATTATGTACAGTAACATACGACCTAATGTCACAATATTGCCCACATTTGTTCTTTTCATTTACCGTATTAGGGTACTGTAGGATCCTGACTACATTATTCCAGATTATGGTGACGTGTTATGGCATTGGACTCAAGTAGATATGTTACAAAAAACTACAGAACAGGGGGGGGGGGTTTACAAAGACCCTAAGTCGAACCTAACTCTAAGTTGGACTTAAACATTATAGAGAGCCATTTGTAGCCTTAAGATGAAAGCAAACATTCTAGTTTTTTAGACTTTTCATAATTTCCACATAAAAAACATAAAATCTCTTTGATAATAGAAAATATGAAAGTCTTGAATCAAAATTTTATGCCTTTTGAAAAAAATGTACATAGTATTTTCAAAGATGCTTACTGCTTTCCATAATTGTTAAGTCCAACTTAGGATCTTTGTGAAACAACCTCCAGGGCTGGTAGAATTATTTTTAAATTTAAATCATCTGAACATAAACCAATTAGTGAAATTCATAATATTTTGAAATGGGAAATTTTAGAAAATAGACAAGTTAGGCATATTATTATTTGATGTATCAAATATTTCACGATTTAGCACCTGTATATTTGAAAGAGAAGTTTATTGTTAAGACTACAAACTATGCCCTTAGAAGAACTAATTTAGTGTTGCCTAAACCGAAAACACAGAATTGTAAGCGTACGTTTCTGTATCGCAAAAGTAAATTGTATAATGGATTACCTATGTTCACTCGGCAATCAAGAAGTATGGCTATATTTAATAAAGAAATTAAAAGTTTAGTTCAAAATGTTATGACAGAGAAATGTGTAATATTAATACCAATTATGAATATAAATAACATTGTTTATTGTTCCTTGTAATATACCCTGGAAGACTTGGGAGGGGGTAGCGGGAGGGATTGGCGGTATCGAGAGGGTGGCGGGAGAGGGGTGAGGCGAGGGGGGTCGATAAGGGGGATAGTGCATTGGTAAATTACTATGATTAAAAATTGATATTGTATGTAAATTAATATGATTTTTTGCTTTTGGACCCCATGGAAGAACAGAAAATGGTCCTGAATTAAGCTATCCAACCGTTTGTCTATATACGTAACACATTTACTTAATTACTTTCTTATCATTTGAAATGTGTTTTATATGTATGTTTTTAAAACTTGTATGTATATGGATTTCGGAAATAAAAACAAACTAAAAGTCCTGAATTCATTAAGATTAACAATGGGTGTGTCTGAATTCATTACTGTGTGTGGCAGTGAAACTTGGTTTTCTTTTCTTTAGAGCAGCCTTTGCATATATTAAGTTTTAATGCCATGCCTTGCAGTTCAGTCATTATAATTTATGCAGATTGCAGCTAGCTTTCAAAGAGCAAAGACAGGTTTCGCCTATATATCTCATATGCATCTCCGGGTATGAAGCAGCCGCGCTTGTTATTTTTGGCGATGTAAAGTCAGTTCCTTTACGCAGGAGGTTTCCATCTTCTGACCAGATACCAACCGTTTTCCAATTGGTTTTTCAATGATTTCCAGACAATTTCCCGATTTGTATCCAAGCGGATCTACCGCCTTTTGACACTGGGGCTCTCCCCAGGTATATTACCTGCTTTCACCAGCAACTATTATACCGTATCCGGGCCGTACCCGGACTTGAGATAAAGGTGTTCCATGATCACCAGGGGAGGGGGCCTGTCTTCAAATAAAGGTTAAATTAACTTGATTTTACAAGTTTTTTTTTCCCAGGGGAGGGGGCCCAGGCCCCGTCCCTGGATCCGCCACGATAGCGTGACATGTAATACAAATAAAACTAAAGGGGAAAAAAAGAGGAAGCCAATTAAGAAGAGGGTACCCTTCCCAGTAGAGTAGGCCTACCAGGAGTTTAATATTTTATACTCGTATCTATTTCTCGTTAAAAAATCGCGTGGTGAATTTTATGTGTTCATCTTCTAATATTGTCATTCTTCGTTGATCGGCATGTGTATAGGCACACACTGTCTTCCTCTAGAGCTAGTAAGAATAACAGAAGGTGTAGGATACACGAAGCCATATTAGTGTCCAAAGGTACGGTAAGTGATTTCATTTTTCTTTCTTTTACATGACATGCTTGCTGGATATTCAAGCTTTCCCTTTTTATATGTGTGGCGTTGTAACGATATATTTCGGTATTGAATATTTGCAAACCTTTTAAAGGTACTATGTCCCTTTTGCAGCCAACCTCAAATTCTGTAGAACTTTGCAGGAATTATGAATATGTCATGTATGTCCTATCTGTGAAATTTAAACGTTAGCAGTGTCCTCATATTCAAATTATGCAAGGAAACCCGTTTACTTGCTAGACTTCACTGTCAGTCACTATTGAGTGACTGACTGGCTTTTTTTCTGCTTTGGTAATAACATACATGAAAAGAGTTGTAAAGGGTACATGAGCATTTGTCTACATCAATAACCCACTTCTTGTGATGGCCAAGATTAAACTGATTGAATTTTTGCACAGCATAAAACGTATGACCATTCAGTACAATTGTCTGAAAATCAAGACTATTACTTTTGGGCTCTATAGCCCTAAAGTCGATTTGACAACTAATAGTCATTATTTTCCCACTTGAAGACATTTTCAAGCCCCACCTTTTTTAGGGAAGTTCTAAATAAGTATTATCTTTCAAATGCAGTTGGAATTTAACTTTTTCATTTTTTTGGCCTGCAAATGGGACATAGTACCTTTAAATAACATCAGGGAGAGGTAGAACGGTGCAAGGGCTTAGCTTCAAGATACGAATTTATGAATACATTATTAAAATTTGCTTGATGAATGATAATAGATTTGTTGCTTAAGTATGCTTCTGTTGCTCTATTTGTTTGTTGCGATGATTTTAATGGAAATGGTCATGAACATCTGCACTAGTTTGACCAGGAGAGATTGGACCACCCTGCGTGGTCACTGGCAAGTGGTTATCTCATCAAATCAGCTCTAAGAAAACGGGTACCATGGGGGATCGACGGGTACCACTTAGGCATTGTTGGGATTATAGAGGGCACAAGTAGATACACATAGTGCAGTCCTCCTTTAAAGCCTTTGTATATAGTTATCTTCTTAAGAGAGTGGCTTTATGATGTAGAATATGTCCCCCAGAGTAAGGTTTTTGACTACCGTTCTTCCGTCTTTGTGGCTTGCTAGATGAATGACATTGCCCGTATAATGCTCTTTTTTCTGTTTGCATGTAATTTGTCGATACATTTGCTGAACAATCTCAAGGCTTTTAAAAAAAATCTGCATAAAGTACAAGAACTCCTGCTTCAAGATACGTTGTGTGAATACTTTATTTTCTTGTGGGAGTTGCGTCAATTATTATAATTTGTGGCATTTATAAGGTTTGTTTTCCTCTCGCTTTTATGTGTGATGCATAATTAGCATTTGATATGATATTTAATATGTTCTAGCATTCTTGAAACACCTGCAATGGGGATTGTTCTATATCGATCTTATAGGCGGAAAAAATTTAATAATCAAAGAAGATGAAAATGCAACACCAACAAAATCTACATAAAAATAACAATTGCAAGAGATTACTTTGTTTAAATTCCACATGAAGTTATACGTCCGCCTCACAACCGGGAGGTCGTGGGTTCGATCCCCGGCCGCGTCATACCAAAAGACGTTAAAAGATGGGAGTTGTTGCTACCTTGTTTGGCGTTCAACATATAAGGGATAGAGCAACGTCGATCTGGCGCTGCTCAGTGGCTGCCGGGCTCACGATCAATTGGGCAAAAAGAATTTCCGTTTCGGTTTAATAAAATTTGGAGTGGACTATTAGGCTATTATCATTATCATAATCATTACAAGTTTTTCCACATAATGGATTTGTGAAAAATCTTGTATAAATGATATTATCTTATATAATCGTACCACTTATATAACTTATATATTATCTCATTTTTGAACTATTCTTGTTATACATTCCCCACTCAATAGAAAACCTTATTGTTCAATACTTTTGTTAGGCCGTTAGTGAATACGTTACGCTATCAAATTATCGTTTAGATATAATAGTAGGCTTGAGCAATCTTCTGTAGGATTCTGTTCTTTAATCGGCTATTGTTCTGTATGTAATATTATTATTATATATACATATATATATATATATATATTTTTTTTTTTTGAGGGGAGGTCACATTTTGGGGGTTTGTTATCAGCTACATTTTGTTTTATGTCAACATTTTTAATATTATTATATTGTGTACACGTTCAACGAATTTATGTATATGTTATATCTCCGAAATGTAATTTGGTATGTATGTTGCAGAAGAGAATAAATTCAATTCAATTATTTTCTGTAATACTCAATACTAAGTGGGGGATCATTAATTTTGCTCGTGCATGGCCTTCGCTGTGGAATGCTCTCCCTTGAGAGATTCGTAATAGCAGATCAGTTGAAATGTTTTGAATAATCTTCAATCGCATCCGGCAACTAATGAATTGTCCTGTATTTTGCTATGTTCTATCTTACCTCTGTTTCTTTATTTATAATGCAGTTGCTTTGATGTGATATCCCTTTTATGTTTTTGTTGCACAAGTGCGCCTGGAGCATCTGATTACAAATAGATTCGGCGCCATACAAATCTCATATATTACTATCATTATTAACATTTTTTTATTTTATTATTTCTGGATGTCTCCTTTTCCTAACGATCCATGCTTCTCGATTTTTCTTCGATTTTTCAAAGTCAAATGTATCAAAATTATTCATAGGGTTCAATTATATATGTTTTCATGTCTACGCAAAATGATTATTCATATATTTATTTCTCTATTCATTTATTTATATATTTTCATTTGTTTATTTATCTATTAATTTAGTTATATACAATTTTGTATAAGTGTATTTAGATTTGAATTTGAATTTGAATTTATTTATTTCACATGCTCGAACGTATACAGAAAACAGACAATATACAAAATGAAAGAGATATTACATAATTATGTAAACAATTTTATAAACAATGTAATACAAATAGTTAAGTTGCAGTTTTGCCAATTGATCACATTTGACAATTTGAATATTATTGAAGGTAAGACTATTTCTATGTGACAATGCACATTGCACTTGACCTAATTCCGGAATGGGGTACCCGCACCCTTCCTTAAAATTAAAGTTCCCTGTTTCGAGAAGTGTGTGTCCATTTCACTATAACGTGCAACAATTCCCTACTCTAAAAGGGCAAGGGGTATATCCGCTACTGGCCTATTCATTCTGCCCCCTCAAATTTTGATCGTCTATCGAGAGTATTTTAGTTATATTCATAATATTTTGTTTGGATTATCGTCATCGTCATGGAAACGTGTATTACAGTGTATAGTAGCCGCAAGATACCCAAATATAGTTATATACCTTTGGGTATTTTTGATGAGGAAATAACATTTCAGAGATGATAAGAGTGTATTTTCCCTCGCTCGCTTCGCTCTCTCACAAAATTTAGAAACGGGATAGTTTCAGGCAGCGAAGGTCCATGAATATCCCCTTATGGTGATATGACGATTTGGGGGCACCTCGCCGCCAAAATATCGTCATAATTCGGGCAGCATGGCGCCCGAATATAACCATATTTATTGTATTTTATATATAAATTAAATTTATACCAAAACAAAGTGTCCTCCTCCTGTTCGCTTCACTTTTCACAAAATTGATAAATTGGGATGATTCCTGGCACCAAACTGACCGAATATAAAACTTTTATCTAGTATCTATTGATCGCTAAATAACATTTGTGCAATAATAAAAGTAATATTTTTTCGCTCGCTCGAAATATTTGAGATTCAGATGATATATGTTTGGGCAAAAAGCCCTCACGCGAACATGTAGTGCGGTATGGTATGTAATCCCGTAGGATTTTTGTGCCAAAGTTGATTTTTGTTGTTGTTGCTGTTTTGGCTTCAAAAGGGTCCCAATTGGCAAAAAATGATGGGGTTCAAATTTTCAGACCCCTCCTTCATTTCCTGGGGGGTCCCTATGGGGCGCCAAAATGGCTTATATAACGCGCAATAGGGAAATTTGGTGTCTTTGGGAAAATTTGAACCCCATCAATTTCTGATGGCTTGGACTCCAATCAATCAAAAAATGCAACAACAAAAAAAAAAAAAAAAAAAAAAAAAAAAAAAAAAAAAAAAAAATCAATTTTGGCACAAAAATCCTACGGGAGCTGTGTCAGTGACATACCGTACCACACTATATCACAACAAGATATCATCGCATCGGCTTGGTTTCGGACTCGGGACCTCCCTATCATGAGACCGCCGCTCTACCTCTTAGCCATCATACATGGAAACACGGTGTATGATTTTCCACAGCAAGAAGCTTGTGTTGGGTTAAAACCTAAGCGGTTTACATGAAAGATATGCATTATGTTATCTTTCAGATTTCGTTGCTGGTCAGAGAGCTATTGTGACGTCAACATTGATTAGACTTTGCCATGGGTGTAAAGACGGTGGCGATCATCGGAAGCGGGGTCAGCGGCCTGGTTTCTCTCAAGCAATGTCTGGAGGAGGGATTCGAACCCGTGTGCTTCGAAAGAGAGTCGTCATTTGGTCAGTAAAGTGTTTTATCTAAGAATTAGATTAAAAGTATAATATCGAAATAGATTTGTATCTGATAACGTACTACTGTGACAGGTCGAAATGTTTCTTAATATTAATTGTTGAGACAGCAACTATTTAACATGGGAGAATGAGACAGGTCGAAATGTTTCTTAATTCTATTTGTTGAGGAGGTCCCTGAATGAAGGGATTTATGTCTCTGAATAAGGAGATCCCTGTAGTGTACTTTGAGGGGATCCCTAAAAGGGGAAGTCCACTTTGACCTTGAGTCAGAGAGGGTGTAGGGTAATATAGAGAGAAAGGATTTTTTGCGACATGACAGGTTGAGAGGGATGAGCATAGACCATGCATCCACTAATGACTTAGGCGGTTTGATTTGACAGAGAAGCTAACTCTGAGTAGAACTGTATTTCAACAGCATCTATGAGGTCTTACTTCATCATTTGGTTGGAGGTGGCATTTGGTTGGCGATGGTACACTAGCTAATTGGTCTAATTCTAGTCTCGGTGTCTCGCTAGGAGTCTCTCCTCGAGAGCTCAAGAGGGGGTTGATCCATCTTCAAAATAAATACCACATAAAACTCTGAGTGACTTCGTCGTGTGTCATTTGTGTCTGCTGTTAATAAGCTTGAAGGTGTTCTTTTTAAAAGTATTCTTATTCATTAATGTTAAATTCGATTAGGTTTGAATAGATGGAGTCTTAATGTACTGACTGTCTTTGAAATATGCTCGAAGCCACAGCAACAAACATGTGTCCTCGGGCTGCGAGAGTTGGTATATTTAATTATCATCTGCTTCGAAACAAAAGTCTAGATCTAGTGGAAAGATTTAGAAGTAGAAGATCATATTCTAGATCTTTAGAAACCATAGGGAATTCCTTACAAGTATTATTTGTCACTTTTATTGATATCTGTAAGTGGCCTATATGGATCTTCAGTCATATACAAAATAAACATAATGAACACATAATAGATCCCTGGGGCACACAACATACATCTGTAAACCGCTATATTTATATTATTATTATTATTTATTCGCAAAAACAAAGAAAATCATTGAATACAAAACAAGCGTATATTTGGAAAAAGATTCACATGGCTGCCGGGAAGGAAAAAGATTAACTAAATAACTGTAACCCGAAGGTTTTCTTTTTCTTCATCATGTACAGGCGGCGTATGGATCTTTCATGATGAGCCTGTTAAGACGCATACTCGAGCTTCCCTTTATCACTGCCTGGTTCTCAACTCCAGTAAGAACATGACCAACTTCAGCGACTTTCCATACTCAAAGACCTCATCTCCGTACATCCAAGGAAAGGAGTTCATCAACTATATCAAGGTAAGTAAGCAAACCTTCCATTGTCGAACAGGGGAGGGGGAGGGGGACTACGCCTGAACTGCATGAGAGAACCTTGAAAAGGCCGGAGTCGTCGGGATAATGGAAATAATGGAAATCAACCAACATCCCTCTACAGACTATCCGAGATCAAGCTTGTCTTCACATTAGGGACTTTTAGATTTGCACGTCGACATAGTGGACTGCTACGTGCGACGTCTTTTTAAGGCACTGGCAGTGTTATAAGGACGTCACACGTAGCAGTTCAATATGTCTACGTGCAAATCTAAAAGTCCCTAATATTTAACAATGTTTTACTCAGTCTTTCAGTGAACATCTATGATGATTATCACAAACATGATGATGGTGATAATTCTTTTTTGGATGGCCCATTATTCATGTAAAGTTATGTTCCATACGGTATGATCATAACAAACACAAGCTGAATAGGAAGCATTATTCATTTAACGGAATAGTTCACGTTCTAGGTAGCATTACATTCAAATGTAAGCCTGTACTAGAATTCCAAATGAAATATTGTTTATTGGACATTATCCTACATCGAAGACTAAAATTGCGATGTCTTCTTTCCATGTTTATTCAGGCCTATGTCGATCGTTTTGACCTCGAACGTCACATCCGGTACAGCACTGACGTGAAGCGCGTGGAGAAGGCCACTGATTATGACATCACAGGTCGGTGGACAATCACCTCTGCTCGTAACGGCGGGGAGGTGAAGCAGGAGACGTTCGATGCGGTGATGGTCTGCACGGGACTTTTCTCCGATCGGAACATGGTGGAGTACCCCGGGCAAGAGAAATTTACGGGAAAGATCATGCACAGCAACGAGTACAAGAAGGCTGACGGTCTGGCGAATGGC